>WAAG01081760.1:53013-104509 GCA_013390105.1 Tichodroma muraria
TGGTTGGATATGGATTGATGGATGGATGGTTGGAGATGGATGGATGGTTGGATATGGATGGATGGATGGATGGATGGATGGATGGATGGATGGATGGATGGATGGAGGGCAGGGCCTTTGGGGCCTGGCGCTCACGGCCGGGGCAGGGCCAGCTTTGCCCCAGCGCCCCCAGGGCCTCTCCCAGGGCTGCTCCAGCTGCTCAGCCCAGCCTGGATGGATCCCGGGGCTGCCCTGACCCAGGTGTGGCCCCAGCACTCGGCCTTGTTAAACATCAGGAGATTCCCAGGGGCCACTGCTGGAGTTGTCCAGGTCCCTCAGGAGTGTCCCTGCCCCCTCAGCTCTGTGTCACCTGCAAACCTGCTGAGGGTGCAACTCCATCACTTCATTTAAATCATTAATGAAGATATTAAATAACCCTGGTCCCAGTACTGTGTCTGATCCCCATTCCTCACTCCTCGTGCTGGAAATCTGTGTCTTACTTATTTTGGAAACCTGCTTTCCCCTCAACATAAATAAGTCCTAGCTGCCCTTAAAGAAACTTTCAAGTTTTCCAAACCTATTAAATGCTGTTGTTCTCAGTTTATTCAAATTAATGTGAGTCAGCTTGGCACATTTAAAGGGAATAAAATGAGGTTGGAGGTTTGAGCTCTGATACACTTGACATACTTTGCTATGATAGGGAGGTTTTGCTTCACAGAAGTTTAATTGCCCCTCATGCAACAGTGAGGATAGACTTTCTAGGTCAAGGTCAAGGCTCACAGGTGGCAAATAAAGAGCCTTTCTCTGAATTAGTTCTTGCCCTAAAGACAGTCAAATGTATTTCCAGAGTCCACGTGGGATTGCTACTTGCAAAGACCAGATGCTATTTTCTCCATTATTACTAAAGAACAAAACTGTTCCAGCACAAAATGCTCATTTTTAATTTCATGAGAACTTTAAAATGTGGACTTGGAAGAATGCAGGAGTGATAATCGGAGGTAGCTCCTTATATCCAGTTTGCAGAACACAGCAGAGTGCAGGAGGTCTCCTTGGAATTACTTCCCATGTTTTAGGGAATCTGACCCTACATTTTTCCTCCTTCCTAACTGTAGGACTAGAATGCAAAGGAGTGCATCTGCTTCCAAATTAGTATGTCATGCAAAATAGACAGCTTCCCTTAAACACCAAAGGAGAGCACTCCTTCCTGTGCTTACAGAGATGCACAGGGTGCAGCACATGGTGGTGATGAAGCACTCTCCAGAAAGACTGATAAGCATTTAAATTTGAATTTCAGTTCCCTGGATAGAAGAAGCTGTGATCTGAAGTACCCTACCTCTTCAGTGAGCAGTTTAGCTGCTGAGGTAAATGAGGGTAGAAGAGGAAACATCTCCTTTTCAGCCATCTGTCTCAAAGAAGGAAATGTTCCTTATTTTTTTCAAAAGAAACCATCAATGAAGATTAGCACTTCTCCCTAGCTTAAATCTGCAGAAGGAGGTGGCATTTAAGATATTCCTGATCCCTCAGGTTTCCAAATGAGTGTGTTATTAAATGGACCTCTCTCCATGCTTTTGCACTCCAGTTCTTTATTCCCACAACAAAAGCTCCAATGAAAGAAAAAGAAAAAAATTCTTAAGGTCTTCTTGCTCAAAATTCTTAATAAAAAAATGTTAATGTTGACCAATGCTAGTGGGGAATATGGGCAGGTGTGAGGGAAGGAGGCAGCTCAGAGGCCTCTGCACATGATGTTTCAGCTACTGCTGGTAGAAACCCAGACATTCTGGCTGATTCAGGAGGAAAGTACTTTTTCCATAAAGGATTAAATTCTACAATTGCATAAATTTTAATGTTCTCTGCACCTGCACAGAGCTCTAGTCCCAGGGTCTCTATGTATATGAAATTACCCACAGAAATTATACCCATGGAAAATATAACATATTTATTCATCATATTTCCTTTTGCACAGCAAATTTGTGTGAACATTTAAGACCAAATAAGATTTTTTCTTTTTCTCAGTGTGATTCTCTAGAATATCATCGTTCACAATATTAACTATTTATTATATTTGTGTGAGAGATTGTATCATTATTGTCACAGAACAAAAACATTAACAGAAGTAATTGCACAGCCTTGAAATAAACATAGAATTGCTGTTTTCTCATGTCCCTTAGTGTCACCCTCTGTTCATTCTCCTCAGAGAGAAGTAAAAGGGAACTGTTTGAGAGCACCTAAAACAACCTTACTGCAAAAGACACTTCCAGTCAGGTTGACAGAGTTAATTAAAAAAAAAAAACAAAATAAAAAAAAAAAAATAAAAAGTCCTGTAAATCTATAAAAATCTATAAAAGGAACTTCTATTTTGTCTGGATTTGTCAAAAGTGTTTTCCTGAAAGATCCAAGAGAATATCTGCTTCCCAAGCACCCTCAGTCCCTCAGTGCAATCTGGGGAAGGGAGATGGAAGAAGAATCATTTTAGTTTCAAGCCGTATCTGTGGCGTCGTTGAACTCTCCAAGATGATCTAACTGTTTACTAGTCATGCTTTGTTCTGGTTAATGATTAAAAGTTTCAACATTTTATAATTAAAGGACAAAAATTAAGATAATATTGATAGTTTCTTGGCACCATAAGATCTCTATCTATTGAAGAAACATCTGGAAGGTACTCTAAAGAGTCTGTCATGTGAGGGGCAGCTGAGGGAGCTGGGAAGGGGCTCAGCCTGGAGCAAAGGAGGCTCAGGGGCCCTCCTGGCTCTGCCCAGCTCCTGCCAGGAGGGGACAGCCAGGGGGTCGGGCTCTGCTCCAGGAACAGGGACAGGAGGAGAGGGAACGGCCTCGGGCTGGGCCAGGGCAGGCTCAGGGTGGAGCCCAGGAGCAATTTCCCCATGGAAAGGGAGCTCAGGCCTTGGCAGGGGCTGCCCAGGGAGGTTTGGAGTGCCCATCCCTGGAGGTGTCCCAGGAAGGGCTGGAGGTGGCACTCAGAGCTCTGGGCTGGGGACAAGGTGGGCACTGGGCACAGCTGGGACTCCATGGGCTGGGAGGGCTTTTCCAACCTCAGTGATTCTGTGAATATTCAGTGGAATCTCAACAACTTGCTGTAATGGTTGGCAGATTCACAGAAAATTTGAATTCTAAATTTTACTGAGGAAAAGCTGTTTACTTGGGATACAAAGCTACGGCTTGGCAGACTGGTACCTCTTTTCCTCTCTCTGCCATTGTCTCCCTGTTCAGATAATCTGAGTTGGATTTTGTGGGAGTGTTTCAGCCATGGTGATCATTACTGACATATGCTGCCAAAGCATCGAAGTCTGTACTGGGCTGTATTCTGAGGGGAGAGTGCTCAGCACAGACTTTCTGTGTGTATGTTGACAGGATTATGTGAAATAATATTAGCAGAATTCATCTCAGTGTTACAGAAAATGCTTTACAGCAGCTCCTGGAATCCTGAAACCAGAGCAGATGTCATAACGCCAAGCCCTCATCCCAGCAGAGCACAGCATTAAAAAATTTTTACTTTTGGTTTTAATTTACTGCTCTATGGATGAGAGAAGTCCCATCTGCTTACTTTATATTTAAATGAAAACATAAATGTTGTCCTTTGCTGACATTAGGATGGATATTACACAGAGAGAGAGACCCCAAGCAGCTAAAATTTACATCTAACAAATATGTTTTCTTACATGCAACCATCTGCATGAGAAAAGCAATGAATAAGTTTGCAGAGCTAGTGTAAACAGGATTCAAAGTGTGACCCATTTTTGTGCCACCCTGGGAATAAGAATTATAGAATTTTAGGAAAGCTGGAACCATAATTCCTCCCATGGGAGAAGTTTGGTCACAGAGGATAAAGGGAAAATCAATTGCTGGAAAGATTAGATCTGAAGACAGTAGTGATTCAGCCCAGCTAAAAGCACACAGCTTTTGAAGGGCTTCTCAGGACTTCAGAACCACCTCTAAAATCTTAAACCTGTCTCTGATCCTGTGTCAGTGGGAGTTCTGCTTTCACAACCCACTGTTGTAAAAGAGTGGCTCAACAAAACAGAAAAATGAGGAGATGTGCTCTGTTCAGTTTGAAAGGGAAGAGGAAAAGATGGGGGGGGATATTAGAATGTTCTTTCCCTCAGAAGCTCAGTTCTTTGATGGATGAAAATAAAAATCAGCATGTCAGAATAGCTGTCTGGGATTACTATTAATGAAAGCATTCACTTTTTTTTCCTCTGGGGAAGTAGTCCAGCATGGACAGTTTTGATAACATGCTAATCACTTAAACTTTTCAGCGAAATGCACCCACGTCTCAAAGAATAGAATTTCAGACAACAATTTGATTTTTGCTTCCCCCCCCTCCCCAGAGCTACCTCTCCAACACTGAACTTTATGACTTCAAGCCTACAACCTCTTCCAGGTCAAGCCTGGTGAGATTTGGGGTCAGAACTGGCACTAGTGACAAATTCTGCCCAAGCAGGAGTTTCAGGGGTTGAGTTGCTGTTGCCCCTTACAGAAACATGGATGGTTTCAGTGTTCCATTTGCCAGTAACACTTGCCAGGACGAACAGTGACAAGGTCAACAAGATCCCAGCAAGAGGAAGGAGCTGTTGGAAAAGGAGGATGGTCTCCTGAAAGTAGAGCTCTCTAAATATGCTTTATTGCTTAGGCTAGAACAAGAAAACTTGGGAATTCAGGAGACTTAATGCAATTCCAAAGCATTCAAGTGATATCTTACTAAGGAATAAATTAAAAAGTCATTTCTTTGACCTCTAACAGAACTTATACAACCTTCCCCACATGTATGAAACACTAAATTACATAGAGAACACTGAAAAGCAGGAAACAGTGAATGAACTTACTACTCCTACAGTCTGGGCAGAAGGAAAAGAGAATTGTTCTCTTTCTTATAGTTAAGTGAAAGAAATGGGCTGATGCCAGTTCAAGGTAAAGATAAACATCATTTAAAATAAAAAGTGCTCAGTAGGTTCTTGCTTGGGTTTTTTTCTGGCTTTTTAGAGAGTGAGAGCATCACTGGCTGTCACACAAGTTTACCAGCCCCAACCCAAATTATCTTTTTTGTCTTTAGTGGGAGTTCAGGAATTTGCAACATAAACTCTGGCTGTGACTGGTTCCAGCTGGGTCTCCTCAACTTTTTGATTCAGCAAAATGAATAGAGGTTCTACTATTTACCTTCTAGGCATATTGTGAAAATTAAATCCCTGATGTCCTTGTAGATGGACAGAACTGTAACAGTTGATTATTAATATCCTTAGATTCAGCAAATATTCACAGACTCCCTTCATGGAGCTATAGATTTCAAGGCCAGGAGGGCCTTGATCTTGTCTCTGATTAGCTCAATTAGTCTACTTCCTTTAATACCATTTTCAGATCTTTTAATTGCAGTTATAAATTGTTGTGAAACACAAGGGTTAGAGATGCTTATGGAAATACTGTAAAATAACCTGCATTTGCATACATGCAAGCATTTTCATATGTGTTTATGCATATATGGGCAAACAAGTGAAATTACCAAGTTACTGGTTTACCAACAAATTAGTGAAATCACTAGTATTTTTTTGAGGGATTGATAGACCACAATTCAAGATGAAGATTAAAGGAGTTGGCAGAACTCTTGCTCTCACAAATCCTTTCACTTTCCATTTCCTTTGTCCTTGGAGAGCGTCATAATGCAGCTCTGTGCATTTGCAGCTAGACTTTGCCAGATGTCTACTTCTTGCATATATTTGGAAGAAGCTAAGCTTGATTTAATTGTGCCCCAATTCAAGAGAGTATCCCTTTGCTGGCAAGTTGATTAAGCATGGTGGTAATTTTAATTATCTCCTTATCTCTCACTGGAGTGCAGTTAGTGGAGCAGATGAAGTTAACCCCATGGATAAATACCCTTTTAAAACTGGGGCCTGAGACAAGAAGGATAAAGCTTTCTTTCCAACATCAAAAATTAGCCTTTACCTATCTGAAGGCATTTCTTCTCCACTTCTCTCTCCATCTGTGGATCACTTCCTCAAGAGACCCTGACATTACACTTGAATCACCTTTATTTCAGGTTGTTTTTCCCCCTGGTAGTTCTGCTCTTGCCTGTGATTCACTGTTGTCTTTTACCCATGACAATGAAGTTAGCTGCTCATGATTTTTTTTTTTTTAGTTTTGGGGTTTTTCTTCCCTTTTTTTTGCCAGCTGTTCCACTTTCCTCATGACTAATTCTTTTGTGTGGGTTCAACAGAAATGGCACAAGGCCAGCATTTGAGGATGCAAGTTAGTGCACTGCAGATCTGAGGAGGTGTAGTGTTGGCTTCCCATGTCACAATCACAGTGGAATCGTGGAAACTCACAGGGTTCACTTTTCATTTAAAACTCAAACACATGAAGTTATTATTTTCAAGCATTGCATTTAAGTGCACTTAGTTTCCCTTCTGAAAATACCCTGTCAGAAGCCTGTAGGAGGAACGGCAGGGTAATTTAAATGTCACTTTCCCTCCCACTCCTGAGTTTCATGCCCAGTCATTCTATTCCAGTGACAAAGCTCACGTGTCCACTAACTTGTGTCTGGCCATTTGGCCCTGTTTTCAGCTGGGTGTGCACAGCAGCTCGAGTGCACTTTTGTATGCTTAATTGTCTGGGTTTTAATTAACACAGAAGAACAATGGCTTGGAGAGAAGAACAGAGAGGGATTCCATAAATGAGAAGGTCATTCACAACACTAAGGCAGAAGGTCCTCACAGCAACAGAACTGTAACATCCCAGCATGCAGCATCTGAACTTTTCCTCTGCTTTATGAATATCCAGCCATTTGCAGACTTTCTGTGCATCTCAGATCATTAATAAACACAACAGGATTCCTGCTTGCCTTATAATTACTCTCCCCCTAGCATTTGGCTGCAGAGATGTTCAGCTTGCCCTGGATCTCCAACCTGGCCGAAGGGCTGAGAACAGTTCCATTTGAGATGGCACCAAAATAGCCCCATCTCTAAACACATATCTATGCTTATATTTAGAGTCCCTCACGCCCTGGGGGACAGAATACTGGCTGTGCATGTCCAGCAGCATAATCCTGACTCATTTTCTTGTAAGGATATCAAAAAGACACAAGAAAGCTCAGCTTGTTCACATCCAGGAACAGGTACTGTTTTTAGGAGAGCAAAATACTGTGCACACATTTGCAGGGCTTGAAACTGCTCATTTCACCCCAAAATGCTGTACAAAATTGTTCACTTTATCCAGCCTGTAACTCAGGCATACCTAGTGTGACACAGCCTCTGCTTGAACAGCAAACGGGAGCAGCACATCCCAGCTGTGAGTGCTTCCTCCAACAGCAATTTAGGACAGAAGAATGTCATTGCTGACAGCAAAACCCCACCCCTGGGAGAAAACTTACAATCCTGTCCAGCACTGAAACTGCCATGTGAATTTCCCGAATTCCTCCATTTTGCATGTCATTTGCAGAAAACTACCTTACAGCAAGACAAAAGCAGATGGTGAGAGGCTGCACAGGGCTGTGAGAGATTGTTCTGGTTATTGATTCTTCATCACAATTTCTGCAGCCCTCGAGATCCAACATCAGAGTCGTGGCCAGGCCAAATCTTGCTTCACTTGTTAGAGCTGCTGAGTTTACATCTTAAGGGAATTATTGATCTACAACAAATAATCTTTTTTTTTTGTTTCAAGCAAGCTGAAACTCCAGAGAGAAGACAGCAAAACCCAGAATAAAATAAAACGCCAGAAATAAAACACCAGAATAAAATAGTACCGCATTGGAAACTTGCAAAGTGAATCCAAACCTTGACAATGTAATATGGAGATGAAGAATGATATATATATATGTATAAATATATAAATATATAAATATATAAATATATAAATATATAAATATATAAATATATAAATATATAAATATATAAATATATATATGGCGCCTCTTCTTAACTGAGCTTGAGCAATGTCTGGCACAACTAACCCTTTAAAATATCACTGCTGTTTATTTGTTTACAAAGGATCTAAGAGGCTGGAAATGAAAGGGGAGATGCTGAAGGATAAACCCACTCAAAAGCATCTTCCCCTTTTGCTGGTAAAGAATTGGGAACAGGTGTTGCCAGCCTGTTACTGGTGCTATCAGCCAGCATCAAAAGCAGTTGGCAATGCTCTCATCATGCAGAAATTCCAATCAGATTTCTCAGTATATTCTAATTACTGCAGTGACACTTGTTGTGGGCCTAAATGACTACCTCATCACAGCAGACAGGTCTGCCTTCTATTTAGGGTTTATTGGCTCTTAAATCTCTGCCTCCTCTAATTGCTTATCTATCTCAGCAAACACACGTAGAAGCCCACATTAATTCACCCCCTGCTGTAACCCCCTGCACATTAAGGGCTGTGCTGCCACCTCTCCCCTACACTGTGGTTGTAGCCCCTACAGCCCGGCTTCACCCCAAGAAAGCAAACTTGCTTCCCCCTTTCTGCACAAACTCCGCTTTGCCAAGGGATTCATGCAGATAATGGCTTTTCCTTCTGGCTGTGCTGGTGGTGGACCGGCACCAGGGACCTGGCAGGAGCTCTGGCACACAAATGGCACTTTCTAACCCCATGACTCTTCACTGTTATAGTCCATATGAAAAATAAGATTATTCATATAAAACATCTAAGGATTTTCATATAAAACATCTAAAGCTTGCACATACTTTTCCATCCCAAAGGCCTTAATTTCATTCATACCTACCAAAGCGACTGGCAATTACCCTGCACAGCCAGTGCCAGGAACCAGCTGTGGCACCACTAATTGATGCGTGTTCCTTCACTCAGAAACACAGAACGTATCACTTATTTCCCTGAACTGGACCTGGTTCAAATAAGCTGGAGATCAATACAAACTTCTCTTTTGATTTCAGCAGATATTGGATCCTATCCCTGAAATGCATATTAATCCTACTGAGCAACAAGCATTTATATACAGCAAGGTATGCATAAAAGCAAACTGCATTCTGCTTTCACAAGCACCATGGGCATGACAAGTAAATGAATAAATGAATAAACGATGAAAAATGGGAGTATGTTGCTGTAAATTCCATCCCTCATTTTGCTGCGCCCTAGTTGGCTTTTACTTTTACTCCAAATATTTTAATCTTTTGCTGATCAGGCCATGGATTACCTTTCCAAATTAATCCCCGCGTGCCCGTGTGCTCACGTGGTCCCATTGGTGCAGAACTGCTCTGTGCAGCAGTATCCAACTCAACACAAACATCCTTTTCACGCTCTGAACCTGAGACCTGGAAGTTTTCCCTGCTGCATGGCCATGATAGAAATCTGATGCTCTGGTAGACAGCGTGCTTTAGCTAATCCAAGTTTCATGCAATTCCCCTGCATACTGATTTTGTATAGACTCAGTTAAATGCTGGAAGTGTGAAGCCAAGACTCAATATACCTTGAAAGTTACCATAAAGTCACTATGAAATTACGGAAGTTCCAGAAGTGCAGTTGTGCATCAAGGAAAAAACAGACACCAGGAAAAAAAGCCCTTTCGAAAAAATCTGAGAGCAAGAGGAACATTGATTTTTGTCCTCTGCAAATAGAGCACTCTGCTGGAGTATGAAACCTCTAGCTGCAAATTCCCGTAGCTCAAACATGAGATTGACTACAAGCAAACATAAACATTGAATCATTGTCATCAGCCAAGCTGAGAAAACTGCAAAAAATGAGAAAACAAGCAGGGCAAATGATTTATAAATTTACCTCACAAATATAATTGACAATTATAATTATTATTATTATTATTATTACTACTTTATTCTTATGCTTAGAGTGAAAAGAATTGCTCCCACTCTGATTTTAAAGTTTACTTTATTCCTTCAGTCAATTTTCTGTCATCTAATTAAGCATTTAGATTTTTTTAAAAAAGAATTATTAATTTCTGCATTCTTCCTTGTTCCTAGATATAAAATAAATTTACAGTCATCATGTGTGACCACTTCTCATGGAACAAAACTTCTGTTTTTGGCCACAGATGGAGAAAGCATTAATTGCCCAATGATAATTGACACAGTTAAATGAAAGTGTCCCTTTTCTCTCTCTTCATTCTCAATACAAACTGTTCTGTCACAATATTTAAAATATTTTCTGCTCATGGTACCCATTGTGGCACTGAGTGAACTCTCTTTGTATGAATACTTTTCTAAATGCTCAGCTACTGTCTTTCATCTCATGCTGACTAAATCACAGCCCCAGCATTAATATTGCAGTGGAGCTCATGGGCCAAAGATTTTTCTATGAAATATACGTTGAAACGAGTTCAGGTCACAATTTGTGTGCCACCAGATGTGCAAATCACGACGATATAGAGACATCTGATGTATCCTCCAGCTCCTGTGCCCTGGGACCGTGTAACTGTGAGTACAAAGGGGAGCAGTAATCCAGGTAATTACTACAGCTAATTGAGATAGGGGAGCAGAGAAGAAACTAGAAATTCATTAAAGCACAAATTGTAACAATTGTCACTAAATTGGGGCTGGTGACTCCTTGGTTAACAATAATATCCGTGCTGATCGTCACTCCAGTTGCAGGCTTATTTTGGATTGTTAGGATTTTTCTCCTGCACCAATTATTTAAATTTATTTATCACAATGGCCAAACAACGACAGTTCCTCTTGTGGAAAGTGCCATGAATACACTGAAGAAGAGGGACCCAAGGCTGCTTTCCAGAACAATCACCCAGCCCTGGCTGCATCCAGCTGTGCCAGCACCAGACCCAGCTCTGGCCCAGCTGTGGCTGGCAGGAAGCACCAGGCAGGGGAGGAGATGGAGCTCCAGCAGATCCCTTGGTCTGGATGGCAGCTGGCCAGAACCATGGCATGCTGGCCTTTTGGACCACACTACCTGACAATTTAGGCAAAAACTCTGACTGCCAAGCAGAATTTCATATCAAACCTCTGCTAACTAAGATTAAGTTAAAAAATTAGTGTGATCAAACATGTAACAGTTTGGAAGAGAGTCAAGTTTCTGTAGCAGAAGTAAGACTACACTTCTGTCTATTATCAACTTATTTTTAGATGTCCAGACTGAATTGAATTGAAGCTGTCTAAGCTCTCAAAGTAAAGAATTCAGAGGAGGTTTTTTATAGATTCATACACAAAAGTACAATTGCTCCCCTGAAGCAGGATTTTCTATTTTATTTATTTATTTATTTTCACCTTTAGACTTCACCCAGCTCTTTAAATGATTTCAGGCTGGTTTCTCTTCAACTGTCACTTGTTTTGATGCTGCCTCTGGATTGAACACTGGATTCTGGGGCTTGTCAGCATGGAGTGCTATTGTTGTACACCGATAGAGGCTGGGCTTCCTGCTGGAAGAATGGCCATGGCACTGCACATGCTGCTCCAAAACACAGCCACATGTACGCGCAACACACAGCAGCCCCAAAAAAAGAAGAAAAAAGACCTCTTTCAGCACATAAAGGAATGATATCTATAAAATTACTGTGTTGCACAAGCGGCCAGTTGTTTCAATGACTGCATTAGATGAGGTACAAACAGATATCTCTTCATATGAGTACTTTTCATTTGCAGCTTTAGCGTTACTCTTTTTTAAATTATTATTATAATTTTACTTTTGTCTTGGCCACTTCAACACTTCAACACTTTTTCCTTTTTATTTTTTTCTTAAATTTGACTATGTTTTATACACATCACAGCTTTTTTACGATTGTATAATGCTTTCTCTTTCTAATTTATTTTGTTACCTGCGTGGATAAAATGAATTGTGAATGCTGTCTTATTTCATAAACTTTATTAAGCCTTTGGGGAAACTTCAATGTGCCCATATGGAGAGGCAATATAGAATGTATCTAGTGTATCATGACAAAGAAATTACAATTCTAAGCTAGAAATAAGTGGCATTCCAGGAAAAGCAGAGAGAACAACATTTAAGGAGTTAATGATGAACCACTTGTCTTCATTCTCAGGTCCTTTAATCCTGCTATTGTGCAGTTTTCACACAGTGCTAAATTGAATTACTGCATCATTTTTCACAATTTCTTTGTACAGTTGACCCAGTTTATAGCAGGTTTGGAAACATTATCATTGCTTAAGGTTCAAAGATGCTGCTGTGTATTGCATTACAAGTCAGTCAGTGCAGAAGGATTTTGATGTAATTTTGCTTTTGGATACAGAGGAACAGCTATCCAAATGAAGGCTGGTATTTCATTTTGTAATAACAATGTCACACAAGGCAGCGTGCCTTTTTTATACTCATTTTATTATATTTCTTTGTGCTTCTAGTCCTAGCAAAGTGAATTCTCAAGTTTATGTCTTCCAGTGTTTTGATTAACTTGTGCAAGAGGAAAATTGAAAAAAGCTGCAATGTATAGATTTTTACTGGTGTCTAGCAGAGACATATTTAGGTGGATTTAGTATTTAGGTGGATACCACTAGAAAAGGTCTAAAAATGAATGCAGATCTTTTCAGCATTGTGCCACTTCCAGAATGTTCCAGGTGAGAAATTCTTTGTCAGAAATGTTCCTGTTCTGAGGGGCAGTGCTTCCTACAGCTGTTTTAGCACATAAACACAGTGCTTAGCTTAAATACACTCTAAGCAATGTGTTTTACATAAAGCATTTCGTTCTCTCAAGGTCACTCTTTATGCTTCAGGTGTTAATTTGTGTTGTTCTTCAAGTATTCCTATTACTGACAGTAGAGCCCTTGGTATATGTTATATTGAAATATTGCTAATGTATGAACTGTAACATTAAATTTTTAATCTAATCAATCAAGTGGCATGCATATGCAGTAGATGCTTGGCTTTTACTAAGATTAATTACCACGTGCTGGGGAAGGGAACTGTGTGAGGTGAAATACTGCATGCACACAGACATGCACGGAGGAGCGGAGAAAAGAAAGCGAATTGTGCAAAGGGATGAGCTCTGTAATAAGTTAATGACTACTTCTGTCATTCAAAACATATGCATAGCCTTTAAGACAACACAAAACAAAGATTAAACGCATGTTAAATCAACTATCTATTAAAGCATTTAGAGCTTTTCTCCAGATTCTATATGGAAATTATGCAATCTGTTGCAAAACTAAACACTTGTCTCCCAGATGGTGCTCAGAGTCTGTCTGAGCAAACACCCCTTCCATGCTCTGTGTAACAACTTGTGCGTATTTTTTGTTCCCTGTGCTTCATTTTATCATTTGAGGACATTTGCACTGAACAGGCTGTTTGCACTGAACACGACCACATTTGCATTGCAAAAGCCAGTGGTGCTGTATTTATCCCCCTGACTGCAGCGAGGAAGCAGCAAATACTTCATCATGGACAGTGGCACTTCCCTGCCCGAAGGTGCAAACTTGTGCTTCCTGTTGATACCAGTCTGGGCTCTAATTCTCACAGGGCATTGACAGCTGCCTGTTAAATAATAAGTAGCTAATTATTTGGGGTTTTTTAACTGTGCTGCAAAGTTAAGCTTCTGTGACTGTGTTTTGAGGGAGTGTTTTACCATGTCAAGTACCAGTTGTGATGGACGTGAAAATAAGATTAAAACATCACTAATACTTCTATAATGTTATTAAAAGGTACATTGTTCGTGCACTAGACATAGGGATTATCCTTCCAGCTAAGAATGTGGTATAGCAAAAAATCTGTGAAAAGACACTACTGCAAGAGACAGTCCCTTGCAATTGAGGAGGCTGCTGTTCAGCATTTTTTGTTCTTGCCACATGTCTTCAGTATTTCCTCTGCCTTCTTTTCTACTTGTGCAATGGAGACAACAGCAGCTCCCAGTTTCACAAGTGGGAAGGTCAGGATGTTGCTGTTACTGAGTCACTCAAATACCTGGTAGGGCACTAGATAAGTACCTGAGCTTAACAAAACTTCCTTTGGAGAAGAAAACCCATCTGATTATCATTTCTAAGCAGTTTCTCCAATCTTAGCCTGCAGATGCCCAAAGTAGTCTCCCTCGGAGATTTAATCATCCATCTTGTTTACAAAACCCAAAAACATAGGAATATTCACTTAGCAGCATTAGATGCCACATGTAACTCTCTGAGTTTTAAAAAGCAAAGGTATTGATGTGCCTAAACTGAATATAAAACTTAAGCAATGAGAGAATTTGAAACACATTTCCCTGATGAAGTGCTCTGAAGTGTCTTTCTCTTCCTTGTTCATTGTTTTAGCTCCTGTCATAGAAGAAGCCATTGTATTAAGTGAAAGAGCTAAAAAACTGAATTGAAATAGTATGATTTTAGTTCATTTCTGGAACTTTTTAATAGGGAAGTAATTGTCTCCATTAATCAGCATAACTTTTGTTAAATCCATCGGGTTTTAGAGACACTTTAATATTGCTTCCATATTTTGGAAGGATGAAAATTATGAAGTTCAAAAGATGGACGCATAGAAATTAGATATACAATACAGCAAAACTGCAGGCAAGTCCTTCAAAGCATAATTTGTCATGTCTTCAAAATTCCAAGAGAGACACCCAACACCCCAGGGAGTAAAACTCCATGGATACCTCAGAGCAGGGTCAGTTTGAATGCTGGATCAGAGCTTTATCCAGGCAGGCTCAGGTATCATCAGGGAGAGTTATCCCACAGCCTCTCTGCACAACTTGTTCTCTGCTTAACCATCTGCTCTGGGGGGAAACTTTCCTTGTATGCAATTCCTCCTGATGCCTCTGGGATCTGTTGCTTCTCTATGTTTGAGAAGAATATGGATCCATCTTCTCTACAGCTCTCCTTTAAGTAGCTGAAGGCAGAGGTTAGATCCAGACTCAGCCATCTCTTCTCCACAATGGACAAACAAGTTCCCTCCCTGTGTGTCCCTGTCTGTCTCTGTTTGTCCCTGGGTGTCCCTGGGTGTCCCTGTCTGTCCCTGGGTGCAGGGAGGGCAGGGCAGGGCCCAGGCTCAGCTCTGGCCCAGCAATGGCCCCAGAGCCACGGGCAGGGGCTGAGCCCAGGAGCTGCCCCTGCCCAGGAGGCACAGCTCCTGCCCTGGGCAGTGCCAGCCCTGGGCAGAGTGTGCAGAGAGGCTGTGCAGTCTCCTCCCTGGGCATGTTCCAGAGCCACACGGGCACACTGCTGTGCCCTGTGCTCTGGGATGGCCCTGCTGGAGCGGGGAGGTGGCACCAGAGCAGCCCTGGGGCCCCTCCAGCCTCACCCATCCTGGAATTCTGGGATTCAGCCTCTCCTTAAATGTCAGGTGCCTCAGTCCCCAAACCATGCCATGGCTTTCTCCTGGACTTGCTGCACTGTCTTCTCTCTCTTGTCCATGGGCTGCAAGAACAGACAGGGTTCTGCCTGTGGTGCTCCATTTGTGCCAAGCAGAAAAGCATCAGTTCTTCCCTGGCTGCTCTCTCCACAGCAGCCCTGTGCTCCAGGCACAGCCAGCTGTCACTGCCATCACCATGCCATGGACACCAGGGCTGCAATTCCTTTCCAGAGCTGCTTCCTGGCGAGTCAGCCCCTTGCCTGTATCACCAATTCTTCCGAGATCACATTTATATTTTTTCTCGCTTGGGTTTTTTTGTCCACTCTCATGAGGTGCCACCTCTCTGAGTGACTCTGCCCCAGTGTCCCACATAGTCTGGTCCAACCAGTTTGGTGTCAACCATGCCTGGGGGTGTTTCCCTGCCACTGCTCCAGCTTCTCTTAAAACCAGTGACAGAGCATCAGCCCCAGTCCCAATCTCCAGCACACCTCACTTGGAACTGAGGTCTGGACTTTGCACAGTGCCCCTTTGAGCCCAGCAGTGTGTGTGTCCTGTGCAGCTCACGTCTGCTCCCTTTGGCTCCAGAGGTACTAAGGGATGACTTTGGGCAGGGCTGGGTTCAGAGGCTCTGTCCCGAGCCACGGGCCAGAGCTGTACCTGCACAGGTTCACAGTGTGGCTCTGGGAAACCCTGCTGACTGATGCCAACCATATTCCTGTGCCTGAAAATGCTTTGGAAATGCTTTCCAGGATGTCATTCTCAGGACTGAACTGAGGCTTTAGGGGCAGCATTTCCTAGGATCCTTCTCACCTCTTTTGAAGACAAGCACAGATTTTCTACTCCCTGCTTGCAACACCTCTTCAAAGATGAGATCAGCCTTCCAATGACATCCGTGTCTTTGGATGCATCTTGTCCAGCACCATGGCCTTTAAATGAGGCTGGACGGGGCTCTGAGCACCCTCTTTTGTTGAGGCTGCTTTGAGGGGGAGCAGGCCAGGCCAGAGGCTCCAGAGGCTCCCTTCAGCCTCAACTGTTCTATGACTCTCTCTACATGTCCAGCTTATTGAAGCAGCCCCCAACTTTCTATTAAATCCACGCTGTGCTTGTGTAAATATGTTTTGCATTGCAAAGCAGATTGTCCAGTTTCTTGAACAGCACAGTCTAACACTTGATAATCTGTTCAATATGATACGCCTGTTTTAAATTTATGAAGCTGTAAACCAATTTCCCCTACTAATAAACACCTCTGTTTTCATTCCTATTTATCCTCCCTTTAAAATTACTGCACTCCCTTGCTGTCTTTCTCTTGTCCTTGTCCTTCCCATACTGTAAGTTGGGAAAAAGAGATGAAGGCAGGGGAGAGAGAGAAAGAAGAATAAACCATCACAAAAACAACAAAAAAACCCCAAACCCATCAGCTCTTAAAAAAAAAGAAATTCTGGTGAGAATCCAAGATCAACAGACCAGCAAGCCCACTCATTGTTCTTTATCGTTTTGGCTCTCTTCCAGTCCCTCTAGGTTTCTCTCTCTTTCCAAACTGCTTTCTGCATTCTCACATATGTTATAGAAAGTACAACGATTTCTGAGAAGCACTTTAATTCATAACAGCTTGATCTGAGAAAGAAGTTGTCCAGTTTGTAAAGGAGATGAGGGGAGCTTGTTGCTCTGGCTCTCCTTAGTGTTTGAGTGTAAACTCTTATTCTTAGCAGATGATCCATATGTGCATAGTATCACTGAAGGAGAAGTGCATAAATTAGTGAGCAAAATTATCTGTAAAACTGTTTGGGTTTGGAATTGCTCTGGCAGCACAATAAATATTTCAAATCCAGCACACATCAGACCTGCCAACATCTTTACAGTGAGCACAGAAATTCAGCTTTGCATTTTGTCACAAAAATGATCCATTTTTCAAATGCAGCAGAAAAACAGGAGAGTGATGATATAAAAAGGCATTGATGTAACTTATTTTATCTGTGGTTTTAATAGATTCTTACCAAATGTAATAAATTTTGAAAACTACTGATAGGATCTGCAGAGTTACTAGAATACTTCAACCCCTCTGATCTATGTGGCTGTAGGTTGGAAACAAGTTCATAACTTAAGAGCTTAAACCATAAAAGCTTAATTAATTTAATCATTATAGGAATAACTCTCCCAGGATAAAACAAAAAGGCCAAACTCTATCTTTGATACCCAATCATGCCCCTTTGCACTGCACTCTGTACCCTGCAGGAGCAAGGCTTGGCACAGACTGAGCTCTGCCAGGGCTGCCTTCCCTGCTGCTGGACGTGCCATGAACTGGCAGGGACACACCAGGACACTTCCAGGGGAAGCTGCAGCCACTCTGCACCTCCTCAGGGCCACTAGTCCTGCTGGAGTGCAGGGATTTCACCGGAGACATCTTCAGAGGTGACACCAGCACAGGAGCATCCTCAGCCTGCAGAGGACCCGCCCTGGCTGCTGCTGCTGCACATCTTGCTGCCCCATTCCCACAGAATTAGAGTCAGGCATTGTGGGAATCACACTTCAGAGCTGGGGAAGGACCTGGGCATCCCAGACACAGACTTGAGTGTCATTCTCACAGAACTGTAAGCAACCAATAAATGCAGGTTGGGACTGCTGGGGAAACCAGGTGCCACTGCATCCAGGGTGTTCTCCTCAAAAGGTGAGAACAGCAGCAGACTTGGTAGTGGTGGGTGAGCAGCCTCATAGCAGCCTCACATTGCTTGGGAGTCCTTTATGTTTGGATTATTCAGGGATTAGTCTGGGATTAGTCTCTGAGAGAATGCAGACATGCACTAGGGCATGAATGTATAGATAGAATCGTGGATTTTTCAAGACTGCTATTTCCCTTATATTTCCCTGCTTATTCTGAAGTGAACTGGTCATCTAAACAAAAAATTGGCAAGAGGTTATGTAATGTTTAAAGAGAGATGGAAATGTGCCCATTCAAAAGTCTTTGAAAAAAATGTAAATCTTCAAACTTTTCTGGGTATTGTACTTCAAATTATTTAACATTTTTTTGTTATTGATAATATCATTCAGACATGTAAATGTGAGAGATAAGCCCTGTTTATTCTTAAATGTGTCACAAGATATGCATCTTTAGTTGTAGAGGGAATGTTGTTATCAAACCCTGAGTACAAATCCAGAGACTGTGAATGGGGGAAAAAGAACCCAAAATCGTGCTGAGACTGAGAGAGGCTCACTTTGACCAGCTCCAAGCAGAAACAAACCAAGTCACCTGAGGGTAGAACTGTGACTGCTAAATAAATAAGTAATGTTTAAAGCTCCTGTATACCCCAGCTACCCCCATGCTTACTCTTTTAGTAGTTTTACATCTGTAGATGCAGAAAGCTTTCAGGGAGACATCTAATTAAATTCTCACTCTGACTCTTAATTTTCATTGCTTTTACTGCCACCCCAATTTCAACAACAATCAGAGAGAGCTGCTCATTTGACTTTCAGAGCTAGGCTGGGAATGTGCATGTTTGGGGTGCAGTTTGCCTTTCAGTGGCAGAAATTGTCACCGTTATTAATGATGACATTTGCTCTCTTCACAGCTTCTAACCATGGCCACCATGATCTCCATGGCACATAAGCATTGCAGCCTACAGAGCGGTGAAGGGAAGATTTACAGGTTTAAGATTTATATTGACTGCAGTTCCTCAGTGAGAATTCTGACTTTTGGGGACGGGGTTATTTTGGGACTGTTGATTCATTCCTTGAAAATCTGCTTGATGAGCAGTTCTGACACAGAGCTGTGCTAGAGAGTATAGCAAAAATAACAATCACTTCAACTGGAATGTTCAACAGGTTCTGGTTAAGTGCTTCTGTCTCCGGTGACTAAAAAAGGTTTCTTCTACTCTGAGTCTTTGTTATTAATGCTGTAATAATTTGGTTACACAAACCCATAAACTTATATACACGCACACATATACATAATATACAGTGGAAGGAAGGGATATTTGTAAAATTAAACCACCAATATGTTGTCTTGCTTGTTGATTAAATGGATCATAATTTGCCAGGCCTGGGAATAATGAGAATTCCAGAGAGGCCAAGGAATCTGCTGGCTGTTTGGTAGCTAAGGTTAAAGAGAAGATAAAATGTGAAGCAAGTAGCTTGGGGGACTTTCAAAAGGGAGGGATTTGTAAAGGCTGATTGGTGGTACAGATACAGCCACATGTGATAAGCCTAGTTTTATGTCTGTATTTACATATTAATTGTAATTCATCTATAGCATAATTAAAGAGGCTTGATACAGGGTTTTATCCAAACATCATTTACATCAACAATAAGCTGAAGACTTTGGAGCATTGGCAGTGGATCCACTTAAAATGCCGTGATGGCTCTGATTGCCTGGGGTTTGTGACAGGCAACTTTCTTGTTTAAGGACTCTCACTACAGCTTTTCAGAGATTCATGTGCAGAGATTTATTACACAGAAATGCCAATTTAAATGAGCTTAAAGTGAACAACCTAGAAACCCACATTATTATTACTTATTCTTACTACTTCTGTAATCACTATCAAGCATCTGTAATGCCACAAATATGTCTCCTGAAGCTGTGTAAAAGGAGAGGAGCATCTAATGAAAGGAAAGGCAAAGTGACAGGCTCTAAAAGCTCATTAAGCTGCTGGGTATTTGTTGTATTTCAGGCATGTAAGTAATTTCATTGACTTCACTGAGATTTCTGGAGTAGATCCACAGAGCAAAACTGGGTAAACGCTATTTCTTACCCAGTTAATAATCACAGAGGAAACAAAAGGAGGACAAAAGGAAACTGTGTAAGTAGGACATCAGAGAAGGCAAGAAAGGGAGTTTGGGGAGAGGTGAACGGCACGGTCAGAGAGGCAGAGCATGTGACAGGGGTTATGCAGAAAGGGCACACCAGGACCTCGAAGAGGTCAAAACGAGATTGATTTCAGCTGGAGCATCATCCAAATCCCACCAATTGTACTCCTGCTGCAGGGAACCTGGCTGTGCTGATCCACACACATCTGCAAATAGCCAAGGTCTTTTACATTCCATGTGCAATTTGTTCTGGCTATTTCTAATCTGCTCCTTAAACAAATTATGGGTCTGCTTTTGGCCAAATATCTCTTTCTGTAGTCAATCTGCTTCAGACATTTCTCTTAACAGAACAGAACAGAGTAGGATAGAATAGAATGATCATTCTGTGTTCTCTGATCTATTTATCTAGGGCAAAGGCATCCTATGGGCTATGAGAGATTGTACAAATCCCCTTAATTAGTATTCAAAAAATATATTTAGATTCAGTTCCACATCAAAATCAAACCTGAATGTTCTGTGGAAGTGTAAGGTTAGCAGAGCCAGAGTATCCATGAGCTACTTTTTCCCATTCCCACCTCTCTCCATGTTTTGAGAGAATAAACTGGGATGCTACACCTCAGATATTTTATTTCTCTTGCTTCCATGACATTATCTTTCTCTAGATCTGCTCATTTTGGTCTGTTTCTCTGTCCTTTAGTCAATGAGACAGGTTTTAAACATCAGCCCCTTCCTCACTCGTTGTTGCAAACAAATCATCCAACCTTTTCAGTTCCTGGTTCATTGGTAATAAATATAGATTAGAAATTTTATTATTGTTTACAAATCAGCAGTACGTGTACAAAACTCTGTGTGCATGAACAGATGGATGCCTGTTATATCCAAAGGTGGTTAAATTCAAGACTTCCTTATCTGTGGGATTTTTGGGGGTTTTTGGGTTGTTTTTTCCTTTTTTTTTCCCCTCTAACAAGGGAGATTGAGCGACATACAATAAAATACTGGTACAGTAACAAAGGTTAAATAATTAATATAAAAATATCTATTCAGAAGCATACAATGATTTACATTCAAACCCCGAATATTTAAAAATTAATAGGAAATATTAGCATGTTAATAATTGAAATCACAGGAATGTATAATGAGATTGCACTTACTGCAGTATATTAACCATTATCTGCGGCCTGATAGGAAAATGTTTAACCTCAGAATAAATAGGATGTGCATTCTCTAAGCCCCTAAGGCTTTGTTACTATTAAATCAACGTGATCCTTGAAAACACATACACGCGCACATCTTGTGGAATCAGAAATACAACATGTACTCTCATAGCAATTTCCTTTGTCTGAAAATAGTCCTTTCATCCGTAAATCTGGGAGGGAAAAATGAAAGCACTGAAGAATGACTTAACTACAAAAGAATGCAATAAAATTAGAACTACATGAATGTCATTTTTTTGAGTTTTTCACCGTTTCACATACCGTTCCCTTTATCTTCCAGGAAATTCTGGTGTAGCAGCTCAGCAAGCTCACAGCAGAAGCAACATAATGACTTTTTTTGGTCAAATGGTTTATGACTTCACACCTACACTGAGGGCTTTAACCTCTATCCATATTTATATTTGTCCTCTATTTCTTCAACTCGAATGTCCTTTCAGAGAAGATTGGTTTCATGCAGAGAGTAGATAAAAATCAGAACCCATACCTCACATGCAATAAATTCATCATATTTATTATGTCCCCAACACTGATGAGTCAGAGGGAAAAAAAATCAGCTTTTAGTCCCTAAGATTTAACTCATATTCTTTTTACAGCTAAAACTGTAAAAAGGAGCTGGGAGGAAGAAGGTGATGTTCTGTTTGTTTTTTTTCCCTTCCAGTCTCTGTTTTTCAGAGCTACAAACATTGAAATATTCATATTAGGAAGGTTGTTAAGTTGCTGTGGCCCAGAATGATGAGAAAAAGAGTGACAGGATGATTACAAAGGGTCTGGTGCGCCTGTGCTTGTTAAACAGGGAATGGAGCTAAAAACCCCAGCAATGCAGAGGTGCAGACGCTGCCCAGGCAGGGACACGAGGGGCTTGGAGAGTCTGCTGTTGCTGCTACAGCTGGAAAACCCTCTGACCAGCTGGATGTGGTGATGGGAATGCTCTGTGGGACAGGGCTGGTGCTGCCCGAGAGGGGCAAACAGCCTGCTCCGGCCTTCAGGAGACAACTAAATCCCCATAGCAAAAAGCAGGCAAAGGAACACGTGCAATTAGAAGATGAAACTTTTGTTTTCCATCATAAATGTAGCAGTGCAGAGAGTTTTGCCAGCTAACCCCTAGCAACACTTTCTGGAGTTCACAAAGGCACTTAGCACCAAGCTCTAACTGGGCCAAGAAGCTCTGACTCACTCGAGCTCAAAGAAGTCCCAAAGACAGCACTCACAGGCCTTGTTGAGTCAGAGATGTCACTGTACCTCAAAAGGTACCTCTTAAGAATATTAAGTAAAAATAATAATAAAGCCGAGTTATCTGGTTGCTTTTAATCATTTGTTCTTCTCTTTCCTAAGCACAGTAATGCCTGCACATGTTCCTCAAGTTCTGAGTAAACTCCATACAGGAAAATACAGGGCAAAAATGGTCTATAGACCACAAGGGATATAAATCCTTTATGGGTTCAGTATGGATTTATTCTATTTGAACATCTGACCCGATTATGAAAGATTTACATGGAGAAGTCAAGTATAATCATTTTCAATGAACTGGAATTACTCAGCCTACGTGAAATACTTGTTTATTGCTCTGTTGATGTTTATGTGAGAAATGAAGAGATTTTTCTTGAAATATTAATGTGGAACAATAGAAAGGAGTGAAAAAAATATCTGTTTTGTGCTGTTCTGTGTTAAAATTAAATGCTGCATAAAAGGCTAGTGTGTTTTGTCTGGGGATGAAAGGCTGGGAATGAAATGCCTCTGCCTTTTACTGCCCCCATGCCCAGCCCTGTCTTAATAGCACTCGGGGGCTTGTTGTTTGCAGCCCAGTGTCTTGGCTTCTGAAGGGACTGAGGAAATCTTGGGGTTTTAAAGAATCAAATTCCTCCTATCTATGAATCCCTCTTAATTTCTGATAAGCGTGGCTGAAATTCACATCCTCCCCTAAATGATGTTGGCTGCTGTATTTCTGTGTTGTGCCAAACTCCTCGCTGTGCTTTGAGATGAAAGCAGAGTAGACTTTGCTGTCATTAGACATCAATGGCATTACTTACGACACAGAGGCTTTTCTTTCATCCTGTTAGACCTGATGTTTTTCAGAGTGTGTGTGACCAGAGGAAAAACACCCCATGCTGAAGCTGTCTAAGGAACCTGACAGTGTAAGAACAGAGTCAGTGATGCTCCTCAGGTCCTGCACTTCAGGGAAGTGCAGCGCTGGTAAATCAAAATATTGAGCTGAGCTGGGCCATTTTGTTTACCAGAGGTGCACGTTCTCTTCTTTTCCTCTGTCAATTGACTAAAGCTGCCTTACTGGTACTTGTAGTACTTTGTCAGTTACTAACCTCTTGACTTTCTCTTTAAAATGTTTTTTATCTGTTGAGGTGGTTTTACTGAAAGTCACAAATTCCCAGGATCACTGAGGTTGGAAAAGCCCTCCCAGCCCATGGAGTCCCAGCTGTGCCCACCTTGTCCCCAGCCCAGAGCTCTGAGTGCCACCTCCAGCCCTTCCTGGGACACCTCCAGGGATGGCCACTCCAAACCTCCCTGGGCAGCCACTGCCAAGGCCTGAGCTCCCTTTCCATGGGGAAATTGCTCCTGGGCTCCACCCTGAGCCTGCCCTGGCCCAGCCTGAGGCTGTTTCTTCTTGTCCTGAAGAGAAGACAGAGAAAATAAGGAGTCCTGCTCTCCTTTGTATCCTCCCTGCCTAAAGATATACAGTCCCTAGAACCCCTATTCCATCCAAAAAAAGGGAATCTATCTTAAAAGGCTATAAAATAGATCCTTAAAGTGTAAAATTAAACCAGCTAGAAGTCAAGATGCAAGGAAAAAATATTAATATGGTGGAAAAGTACAATATCCCCCTCACCCACCTGAAGGACCAAACAGATGTGGGGAAAGAGATGTGAATCCTGAGGGCAGCTGGATGTGGAGACAAGATTATTTCAGGTAAGTAAAGGCAGGTGCTAGAGGTTCTCTATATGTGATTATGTGCTGGCCAATGTGAAGAATCAGGATAAGCAGCTGTGAGTGCCTGGAGTTACTCTGGTGCAATCAGCTCAGAGACATATCTGAAGGGTTTCCAAATGCCAGAGCACCAGCACGAGGGCATTAAACTCTTAAAAAGCCAAATAGTCAGTGAATTAGAATTTAAAGACTGGAATCAGACGTTATGCAGGAAAACCATTGTGAAGAAGTAAATGATATTTAAAGGGCAAGTGGTAAAGAAATATCACTAAATAAAATTGTGAATTCTTGTAATAAACCTGAAACTGCCGTGATTATTAATAATCAGAAAAATAAGAAAGAACAGGTATGTGAGCAACTGGGAAGACAGACTGGTGGCTCTGTGATTTTTAGTGAGTTAAATCATGGAGAAAAATTATTAGGGAGAAAAGAACCAGGCAGCCAAGCTGCATCTCACTTCCATAGCAAGGGAAAAAGAGTTGGGGAAAACATTTGCATACAGTAGGGCAGTACAATGGGAGAAATGTCAAGGAAAAGTAGTCATGATTCTATGATGCAAAGAGCTCTTTTACTGCACACCAGTTAATTTATATATACTGTATTTTCAATTTATACATACTGAATTTTCCAAGCCACACAATCGTCCCACTTGTTTCATCGCACTGCTTTAATTAAAAACAGCACATAAACATCCACTTCTGTGTAAATGCCTGTAAAAACACCCTCAGATTTAAATGCTTCTCTTATATCAGATTATTGACAGGTTTTGCTATATTGGTATAAATGGATCTGGGAGCATTTCCAGAGAGATTATAGGGATTCAGTTCATGCAGCCCAGGCAGTGTGTGCTTAAATACTTATGTGTGTGCTTATCAATAACGTGTGCATATATCCATGTATAAGGACCTTACTGTATGAGACACTTCACAGTGTAAATTAAGATTTTACTATGAAGTACTCCCTGTCATAATTTTTCACTGTTCAGGGATTTTTCATTTAAAAAAAAAAAAAAAGCTGAAAAAGAGACAAATATTTTTGTCAAAAATTCATTATGCTCTACTATCTATCAGATAATTTTGATCTTCATCTGTCTAATCATACTTCTACACTAGGAAAAGAAACAATAAAATATTCCTTAATATTTTCCCTATTTTGTTTATTTCAAGAAGAACTTCAGATTTTCAAGACAAAGTTAGCTCACATTTGAGAGAATTACTATTCCAAATACTTCAGATAGGAACAAGAGCACCTTTCAGTCTTGTGATTCAGAATCTGAGATTTTATTCCAATCTCATTGTTTCAATTATATTGAATTATGGATTTAATGTCCTTAATGCAGATATGCTTCAAGTATCTTGATCCTCCACCCCTCCTCCTCTGCAAAATGACTCAGAAATTATAGAAGCCATGGGCTTAATTTTAGTACCTTACCTAGATCATTGAAGACCTGAATTAGAGAAAATTCCAAACCCTGATGCTCCAAAAAATTAACTTTTCTTCAAGTGTCTACATCAAAATTAGACAAAGTGAGGCATCCATGAGAATTAGCTACTTTGGAAATGGCAGCCTGTGTCTGAGAAGCTGTGAGGATTTCTGCTGAGAGCCGCAGGCATGAGCCAGCCAGCACATATGCCAGCAATAACAGTTCACTATTAATGAAGTGGCTTTTTTTCTGCCCATAATGAAATTAATTCTTGGCGTTAGAACTCTGCCTCACATCAGGCAAAGTAAATAGAAGATGAACAGAAATGGCATTTATTCATTAAAATTGCAGAGTAGCAATTAAATCCTTTTCTCCTTTCCTTCTGCATCACCTGTTCCAAAGCATCCAAAGCGGGGCCCCGTCTCGTGGGTCAGGCTGATCGGGTGATGACAGCCCCATTTTGGACCAGCCCCTGACGTCTGGGGGCTTGTTTGTATTTGAGAAGGTTTGTTTTCAAGAAACAACCCCCTTAGAACCAATCCATGCTAAAGAACAGCCTGGAGAAGTCAGGGAGCCCCAGCGTGGGCGGAGGAAGGCTCTGGATCTGAGCAGCCACGCCGGGACCCCCGACACGCGAGAGGAGTTTGAATGGTTGCTCTCTCCCAGGGGACAGGGCTTCTCATCCCAGCCATCCCAAACCAACGCAGATGCTGAGCTGGGCATCTCCCTAGCTCCTCAGTGCATCTCACATCCAACCCCAAACTGCTCCTCGCGGGATTTTAAGGAAACTGTGAGGTGCCCAGGGAGGATCCCAGCCCCTCCGAAGTCCGTGGGCAGAGGAATCAGAGCAGTTTGTTAGCAGTCCTCATCCATCTGATATTCAATGTTACTGTAACACTTCAGCCAAAAGTGCTTGTCAATGGGAGTTAAGTATCATCATCCTCATAACACACTTCTGAACACAAGTGCAAAACAGGGAAGGCATTTTTGAGATCACTCAGCTCCTGTAAAGCTCTGCCAGGACACAGACCCGTCTCAGTGAATGTTTCATTAGCAACATCTGCGCTTTTTGACATCCCATTTTCTACACTTCCTTCCACTTTTCTCCCAGTGACATGGACCTGGCACAGCCACTTTGGTCTGCCCTTTAAACCTTCCCTGTGCTAAGAAATGTCTTTTTTATTCTCTGATAGACACTCAGATGGTAAAAGGGGCATACAGGACACCAACAACAAATTGGTTCCATAAGTAGCTGCTGGTATCCTGCAGTGAGTCAGTCTGAGCTGGACGAATTAAAAAGTCCAAGGTGATACTCCTCTACCTCTCCCCCCTCATCATTTGCTATCACTCCATATGTTCCATCGTCTTCAGAAAAGGTACACGTCAGCCTGAAATAATTAAGAATTTATCTCCTTTCTGGGAATGACAAACACGCCTTATGAAGATGAGGAGCTCACAGTGTGACAAGGATTATTTATGTCATTACTCACGTATCAATCATACAACAGGATAAGGCAAAGGCATGGACAAGAGACCACAGGTGAAGAGTTAAATGGGATACTGACACAATTAAATATATTACCTATTACTACAAAGCCAGCTTCCCCTGCAGCCACGTGGGCAACAATCTGAAAATAAAAAAAAACACACAAGCAGCAGAACTGAATGATTTTACTGCTGCCCAGTAAATCATTATAAGCTACACTAGTCATAACATCCTGGAGTCTTTCTGCCGTGTGATATTTTACCTGAATAATAAGTCTGAGATTGGTTTAATAGTTTATTGCTGAAACACTAATTTAATTAAATTATTCTCAGAGCTCTCCTGCAGTAATGCAGTGTGGATTTATATCTACATTCTGCCTGAGGCCTCAGTGAAATTGCATCAGACTTGCCATGTGTGTGGCGATCTAAATCTACAAATGTAAATGCTGAAGCTTCTTGCCTTACCAATTTTTCATCGCATCCATCAAAATATTGCGCGATAGCATCAGCTTCTTGAAATGGGAGATCTGAAAGCTTCAATTTGGGTTTTTAAACAAGGAATTTGTTGAAAGCCACTGCTCCTCATATAATGCTTTGATACTGATGGGTTTTGACTTCTTCTTTTTGTTTCTCTCTCTTTCTAGTTAAAAAAATTTTACCAAGAGATCTCCAATCAGTCTTCTGTCTCTAATGTCCATTTTCTCAGTGTTGAAGCATACAGAAAAGCACTGCAGACGTGTATGGAAAGCATATGGAGACAGGGAAATAGCTGTTATAATACAACATCAGAGGAAGCCACCATAATGTTTAAATGGGAGCTGGGAACTCAGAATTCAGAAGACCTGCCTATAAGCAGCTACCCAAAGCCCCTGACTTTGTGTCATATTTATTAGTGGGTGTTAAATGATGGTATAGGCAGGGAAGAGCTACTTTTGCCTTTCTTGGCACCCATAAAGGCTCAGCAGCAGCACTCATCTGTATTAATGGCCAATACAAAACCTACTGAATTACCCAAAGGCTTTGGATCAGGCCCTGGTATTAAAAGTGCTTTATATTTTTGAAATCGCTAGTTAATAAATAAGGGGCCAGCAGATGCTACAAGAAAACAAAACAGTATAGTTCCTGGGATTTATTAACCAATAAAACTTGTTGTTATTGTGAACTGCAAATGGTTTTCTCTGTGCAGCTCTTTACACCAGCTTTTAATAGCTCCTATAGAGAAGAAATCCTTTTTCATTACATTATTGGTGTACCTGGCCCCAGGTAAGTGGACAGAGAAATGTGGGACAATCGAGGAACATCTAAAATTCTCAACCCCAGAGGGCAAAAGAGTGTACACGAGGAAGAGCAAACAGCCAGAACAAAGCCCGCAGCCTGGAGAAGAGACAATTTAGCACTTGTTACAGGAACAATCCTCAGAAGCTTTCAGCCTCCTGTCTGGCTGCTGGTGACTGGGATAGCCAGGCTGGTGGGAGGGGAGCTGGGGACAGTGTGACCAAAGCAGGCGTGTCCTGCATGCCTGCTCACACCTCACACAGGGTGGGAGAGCTGGCGTTTGTCACCCTTCCCGGGACAAGATTTAATTTCTCTTGAAGGCATGGAAAACTGAGCTACTCAAATGGCGCTGAACCTCAAAGATTTAAAACGTGAGGAGGGATGGAGAGATGTTAATGCACAGCCAGCCTGAATAAAACAAAGATGATAAATGTCTCTTCAGTTTGCAAAAGATTTAGGAATTAGAATTACATCTCAGTCATTTCTACTACTTTTTCTCATTCCTGTTATTAACACATTAAATAATGCCACTCTGGGCATATTGCAAAGTGACAAAGGGTCTGGAGGGGTGATCTTGGGTAGTAAAACTCTATAAAAACCAGTCACCACGCATGCAAGGCATTTATGTGCAAAATATTCTTCCTCAAAATTTGGATTAAAAGGCAAAATTGTGTTCCAAGAACAGGAAAGCTGAAACATTGTTTCAATTATTTCAAGAATGTATTGGGTTGTTTTGTCTTTTAAATGTTTCACCTGCATGTTATTTATATATCAAACCACAGTGTATTTTGTTTTCATTAGAAAAAGTTGACACATCAGCAGCTTGAAATCATTTTTTCAGTATTTTTCCTGAAGCAAGGACTTCAAAAATGCTAGTTTTTTCCAAGTGTTAACATTTTCCAAAGGAGAAAAAAATTCTCCAAACGTCTATTTCAGCACCATCCTGTACAGCCTGACACAGCTTGATCCAAAGGCCACTGGAGTTAATGGTATTGCTTTTGTTGGTTTTGATAATTTGGGGTTCAAACCTTTCACTGACCAGAGAGTGAAATTCTACTGTGGTAACCTGCACTGGACACTGACCATTGGGCAAAGAGGAGCAGATGTGCTCCACAACTCAGAACAGCTCTGAGCTGGGAGAATGGTGGCAAAGCTGGTTTGCAGGCTCCCAGTGGAGGTGGCAGGAGTTCAGCAATTGCACCTGTTAGAGCTGCACCCCTGAACTGTGTCCAGGGGGACCTGCAGGGGCTGGAGCGTGTCCAGGGCAGGGAACGGAGCTGGGGAAGGGGCTGGAGCCCCAGGAGGGGCTGAGGGAGCTGGGAAGGGGCTCAGCCTGGAGCAAAGGAGGCTCAGGGGCCCTCCTGGCTCTGCCCAGCTCCTGCCAGGAGGGGACAGCCGGGGGGTCGGGCTCTGCTCCAGGAACAGGGACAGGAGGAGAGGGAACGGCCTCGGGCTGGGCCAGGGCAGGCTCAGGGTGGAGCCCAGGAGCAATTTCCCCATGGAAAGGGAGCTCAGGCCTTGGCAGGGGCTGCCCCGGGGGGTTTGGAGTGCCCATGCCTGGAGGTGTCCCAGGAAGGGCTGGAGGTGGCACTCAGAGCTCTGGGCTGGGGACAAGGTGGGCACTGGGCACAGCTGGGACTCCATGGGCTGGGAGGGCTTTTCCAACCTCAATGACTCAGGGAATCTGTGTTTCTGAGCTCCATGTTCCCATCTAACAGAAACCACATAAGAAGAGAATCATGACAGTTCCTCTGATTTTCAGGGCCAGATTCTCAGAGCCTCCTGGCAGAGTTTCACTGAGCTGCTGAATGGAACCCTAGCAAAAAAAGCCCCCATAAAAAGAAGGGAGGGCTTAAGGAGTTATTAAAAATTAAATATATGTGAATGAGAAGACCTAGAAATCTTGAATAATTAAGCACTCAGCATCTCTTGAGTAACGCTTTTAAATTATGGCATGGAGATGTTTTGAGATCATTTGTCTCCTCTTACCTTAAAAAGTGGAGAATGCTCAGAGTAAGCAGCAGTTAAACATATGGTTTCATGCATGTCCTGAGACAAAAATCACACTGAATAAGCTCAAAAAATACACAAGTCCAACTAGTCCCAGAACCACAGTTGTGTGAAAATTCACTAGGAAAATTCAGTATCTGGTCAAGCTGCCCAGCTTGCAATTTTGCCACAAGACTTACACTCAGGCTAGACCTCCCACTGAAGCTGAGGTCAGTTTTTAGGTTTGCATGGAAGCCAAACAAAATCAGGAGAAATTACTGTGGTGATTCTGAGGGTTTTGTGCTTTGTAATTCTAGGTATTAGATTGTCAGCTTGTAGAAAACTGTACAGCTCAGCTTCACTGGGTTTCGTGAAATGATATTATTTACATCGGGTGAAAATCAGGCCTGGAATGTATAAGCCTACATGAGTGAAAACAAAAGAGCTTCATAATCCAGAGTTTGCAAAACAAGAAACCCTTCTGCTTTGCACAAAGAGCTTTGCATTTGAATTATCTCATACAAAGTGAGCATAGTTGACTGCACAGACATTGAAGCCTGTACTTTTGGCTTGCTAAACTCGGAAGGCTTACAGACCTGTGAGAGGAATCACTCCTAATAATTCTTAGAATAGATTCAACTCATATTTAGAATAAAAACTAGCACTGGGAGAAAGGCAAGCAAAACTCAGCAGTGGCTCATTCATTACTTGTATTCATAGAATTATTAAAGCATAAAACAAGAAAAAAAAATCGTCCCTCAACAGACCAGTGGGGAATTGTTATCATCTTACAAGAGGCCTCTAGAATAGCAGGATTTAAGGAATAAAGGGGGGTTTTGAAAATTTTGAATTGCATGTCTGGTAAGCAGAGCACTTTCAAGGCAATGAACAAAGGCAGCTGGAGGATGTCACAGCCCTGTAGGGTAGTGGCTGCAGTGCACAGACTGAACTAAACAAAAAACTACCAACCAAGAGGCAGCAGCCAAAATAGCATATATGAGGGCCAGGTACATCTGGCTGATGTCTTGGCACAGGGGCACAAAAAGGCACAAAGATGTTTCATCTGCTTTGTTCCTTTCTTCTTCCGAATTCAATTGACTTTCAGAATTCTTTATTGCCAATTTTCTTTGAGGTGCTATTTCCCAGAGAGAGAGGGAGAGAGAGAGGATCTTCCCAGTCAAAATGAAAACCAAAGAAGAGCCCACCTATGTCACCCTCAGTGGGAGACTGTGCTCCCTTTCTCCCCAGGGGCTCAGCCAGAGACACCCTGCCTCTCTCAGTGTCCCTGCGGCTGATACCGCTCCTCGTCTCCGGCACAAGCTTCACTTCTCATGGCACAGTGTGATTCAAACTAAGAATTTCAGAAGAACGAAAATAATGGACTCTGCTGACTTTTAAGTTGCCATGTTAGTGAAATTCGGGCACAAGAGATCCACAGTTACAGACTGCACGAGCTGATTTTCATGCAAGCACCTGCATATGCAAACACTTGTATTATGTGTTATGAAAATCAAAGTCCCATGTGGCAGGCTGTGCAAGGCCTGTGCAACCAGGGAAATGCATTAAAAATGCCTGTAGTAAGGACTATGTATATTGGAATGATATGCCAAATATACAGGCCACTGGAAAACCTGGTTTCATGTGTTAAAATTCAATCTTTTTTAATCTACCTTTAAAAAAATGGTTAGATTTCCTAAAATGAAACTCAGAAACCTGTGATTTCTGGCTGGAGAGGCAACAGCATTCTCCCAGCAATTGAGTCAATTCTCATTAAGAGTCATGACTGTTTGCATAAATAGAAATGACAGTTTATAGGTAAATCCTACCCAGTGTGGAGTCCATTCATTTTAAATGTTAAGCTCAAAAGGCCACAGCAGCATAATAATGTGAAGGCAGGCATGGAGCCTCCAATAAAGCTGCCCCCACTGGGTCAGTGCCATTGCATGGCGTGCTCTGGGTAGTTACAGAGTGATTAGACACTGGGTGGTCAATCAGAGCTCAGCCTGTCTGTCATAAATATCAGACCTAAAGGCCACAGGTGTGAATTTTACAGAGCTGCTTCTGGTCTCCATTCTCATGGGGTATAATACCTATGTACCTTGATGAGGAAGCTTTTCTCATTCATTCAAGCAGTTCTTAAAGTGACTCTTCTGCACACAGCATCTCACAGGTTGGGTATTTATTAAGGGTATTCCCCTGGTGCTCATACCTCAAGGCAGAACTGTACTGGCTTTTTTTTTTTTTTTTTTCTCTCTCCTGTGGTCAAGGAGACAATGCAGTAGAAGCTCTGCTGCTTACAATTTTCCACTCACACAATCTTATCACTTGATGGCAGATGGTTTGGGGGAATCGTAGGGAGAAAAGAGCTCTGCTAATGTCACCATCATGTCTTGAACTTTAGTCTTTCCCCACTGCATGTTATTTTTTAGCAAAACATGGACACCAGAGCAGCAGAGCAGCCTGTCTGAACTGTGAGAGCAGCTTTCCTCACCCAGGGAGACAAACCACAAATAGCTGTGTTCTGTATATCAGATGGAAGAAAAAAAAACCAAAACAACCGCCCAGCTACCCAGAAACACTCCATTATAGTAGTTCTGCAAATCATAGAGTCAGTAAATTTGGAGAAAACCTGTAAGATTATTGAGTGTAAACATTAACCCAGCACCACCATGTTCATCACTAAACCATATTCCCAAATGCCACATCCCATGCCTTTTGAAACTCTTCAGGGATGGTGGTTCCACTGCTTCCCTAAACAGCCTGTTCCAAAAGACAAAGGCTAGATGCTGCACAGTAACAAATTTAAATATAAAATAATGATTTTAGAGAAAGGAATAGAAAATTCCCCCTCCCCCCAAAAAAACTAACCAACCAAACACATGAGTAAGAGCAGAAAAGTTCTGGCACAAGGGACAAAGGGGAGTGGAGCATGCCCAGGATTTGCACAGAACAGGCAGCATTCCTTGGGGTGACACAACATCAGGGCACAGCTAACCCAGCGTGGCTGCAAGGGTGGCCAGTACAGAGCCCCACCACAGCCTGGTGTCTGCACAGCAGAACTGAGACCACCTCAGCCTTGGAGACCACCCAGCTGTGCCACTGCAGAGCTCTCCCAGACCAGTTAAGGGTTAGGCACTTCTGGAATACCACAGGTGTGCCATCAGGTGCTGCTGCTGTGGCCTCCCTGGGATGAGCTGTTCCACACCTCTGTTGGAGCCCAGACACCCATCCAGCCCCAGGCAGGGGATCATGGAAATGCAGCTTTGCAGTTTATGGACAAGTCTAGGTTGTTTCCTTTCTGGGCAGGTGGGTTTTTAGGTTGGCTGCGTTTTTGACTCATGGCAATTTCTTCAGCAAAATCCATTAATAGCAAGGAGATGTCTCAAACAATACCTCTCATCTATGTTACAAATCTTCTGAACTTAATCAAAGTATTTTTGTGTTCTCCTGTGATTTCAAATCCATCTTAATGGTTTAGGAATGGTGCTGAAGGCTTCACAAATCTAGGGGCTTTGCATAATTCTTGGGTGTATTTAAACCACATCTCCAAAGCAAGCAAAGCCTTATTTAAATATGTAGGAGCACAACAGAATTGCACTGGTGTCCCAGCAGAGAACTTGAAAGAGACATAAACACCACCCCCATTAGGATACAGAACTCTGCCAGGAGTCCAGCCCACTTTCATGAACTCTGACTGCTCCTTTCAAAATTATTTTAGCCCAGATAAAGTCAGCACTACTCACCATAACACCTCATGATTTCATACGTGCAGAGGATAGGCTACTTTTGGCATTGTTCTACTTTATGGAGGACTTTGAATTATTTTCTGGGGACTTTAGGGAAATTTGTCCTGACTGGAGTTAAATGAACTGCAGTAGCTCCTGTCCTAAGCAGAAATTGGTTGTGCAAGAAAATAATGAATCTGTAAATTCTCTGGTCCGGTCACTGACAAAACCTGTAGTTTCTGTTTTAGGCAGGGCTGGATTTAGCAAAGTTTGGACTCACTGAACATGTCCAGGCAATCCAAACCATTTTCTAAGGATCACGGGAGGTCTGCAGGGATTCTTCACAGTGTTGTGGCAGGACACCAGCACCAATCCTACATGTTCACTTTTCTATTTGATGACTGCAGCTGAGTTTTCCCAGTGACATTGAGGAAAACATAGCCTGTTTGGTTTTGTAACTGGAGCAAAAGTCTATTTTCCCATCGAATTATCCAATTGTCAAATTTTAGCTAGAGGCTCAGAGAAGACTTTTACATGACCAGGAGATTATTATTGCAGTCAATTCTTTCATGAAATTGTGAAGCATGCATCATCAATATTTAATGTTAGTAAAATTATAGCTGTTTTGTACTAAAATTCATGTATACAAATTAGCACTACAGGAGACTCTTCTGCCTTCTGAAAGATTTTAAAAACACAAGTCTCAGAGTAGAAGTCACTTCCACTGAGGGTCTTAAAACTGGAAGCAAATATTTATTGCAGAATACTAATAATCTGTTTACACATAGTGAATGTTTCAAAGAACTGTCAGATGCTTCTCTTTCTCTCCAGAAAAGGCATTTTCCATCCATAAATAAAGATGCAGGAACTATTGCCAGAAATTGGGTGTGCATTGCTATGATTTCAGATTAGGCATGTTGCTGTTAAAAATGGGACAAATTTGACTTTCCTTACCAAAGGAAAACAATCTCACAGTATTGGATGTGTGCTCACTTAGGAGATGTCCAGAGCTCTCTTCCAGCTTCAACTATCTTGTGATTTTGTGACTGTGAGGAAGAGAAACTCTTTTCTATACTGTCAGGAACGCCAAGATATTAATTTGTTTCCCACAGGCTTTTTTATCATCTCAAATCAGAATAAAAACAAAATTATGAAATATTTCATTTTGATCATGTTTGATTTTGAAAATGTTTCAGAGTGACAAAATATGCTGCATTGTACTCTTATAGAGCAACACAATCCACTGATCTTACTAAATATTTCAATATCCTGAAAACCCCAATGAAGGCAGCATATCCCATGCAGCATTTTTATTTACTGTCTTCCTACATAAACCTTTCCACTGGAAATTGTTCACTCCCACCATTTGCAAGTAGTTTTTGTTGAGGAATACATTTAGGGAAAGCAGCTTGATTGTGTTGAGGTGTGAATGGCTCCCGAATGGAAAGACAGGGGAGGTTCTCTAACATTTTTTTGTTTTCCCTTTTTTGTCCTTGCTTTGTTGGTTTGTGGTTTTGCTTCATTTGTTTGTTTGGGCTTTTTGGTTGGTTTTTGTGGGGTTTTTGTGTGGCTGGTTTTTTTTTGTTGTTGTTGTTTTTTGGCTTGTGGTTATTTTTATTGTTTGGTTGGTTTGGGGGGGTTTGGGGGTTTATTTTTGGGGTTTATTTTTGGGAGTTTTGGGGGGGTTGTTTTGGTTTGTGGGTTTTGTTGGTTTGTTCTTTTTTAGGTTTTTTGGGGGTTTTGGGGGGATTGGCTTGGTTCTTGGTTTATTTATGTTTTGGAGATACTTGGAGATACATGATTCCATCAAAATGGAGACAACAAAAGAGAAGAGAAACTGCTGGCAGAAGCAGGAGGAAATGGGTGGCAGAGCAGGTAGCACATGTCTCCCAGGTAAGTTTCCCTTCCTAAGCAGATCTTCCTTCCCTGCAGCTTCCAGCTCTGAGGGAAAGGACCCCGGGTGGGTCGTGCAGCAGCAGCTCCCTGGCTGCAGCTCTGGGACAGAAAGGTTCATTGCAAGCTGCCAAATGAGGGACCATGATAATTCCCTGAACCACAAGAGACTGTGGGTAGTGGAATTAGATAATACATGCTGTTCCATCGTGCTGTGTGTACAGCATCATCCCAGAGCTGCTGGAGCAGTGGGAGCAGCTCCATGCATCCCCCCTTCCACGTGTGGATCAGCCACAGTGCCATGCAAAGCCACGTCCATCCACTGCACTCTTTCCTACTGTGTTACAGAATTCCTTGCTTCAAACAGCCTGCAGCAAAGCCTGGGTTTATTTGTCTTTCTCATTATCATAGACCACTGCATGCAATAATCCTTTTACACATTCTTTTAATTAGATCATAAAATATGACCGGTTCCTTGCTGAAATGTATATTTATCCAATTAAGAAATAGATAACTACTAGTATTTATCATTAATTACCATCTCCCAGATACAAGGCAGGCATTTGCATTTTATGACATGCCATCAATAAGTAAATGCAGAGCCAAGCTCATCTCCTGCAATTACTAAAGGTGCACCTCACCCAAAACGTGCCTCACTCTAGGCACCCGTACTAATTAAATGTGAGTTAAACCACACAATGGGGGTGTGGCACAAGCTCTCCAGCACGTTTAGATTGCCAGTGTTACAGGAGAACACCATCACATGCACGGCACTCCTGCTGCTGTGACACTGGTGACCCTGGGCGGCCGTGCCTTCCCACTTCCCCTGTGCCCACAGGGAGCTCTCCTGTTCCTCAGAGCCCAGTTAGACTAAAGCTAGATAGAGATGTTTTCCTCAGAACAGTGTCAGCCAGGAGTGTTTCTGCAGCAGTGAAAGCCCTGGGGTAGACACAGTCACACTGAGCTAAACCAGCTTATTTCATTCAGGAAAGTGGCATAAGCAGTTCTGACACCAGCACTCCTTTACTGTTAGAAGTTGCACCCAGACCAGAGCATTTTTTAGCAGAGCAGCCTGTCTTTTTGGTGAATGGCTGAAAGACTGGGTTTCAGTGAATTCTGTCTGCTGCTTTGATTATCAATTTTCCCAGTAAAGACCGTGTAGTGACAGAGGACATGATAAGAGCACTGATTTATTGCTCCCCTCTACAGCTCTCCCAATATATATCACAGCAAGCCTTTGCTAAAGGGACTAGCTCAGAGGCCTAAATAAACCCAGTGTTACAAAGTTAGGGCTTTGTCTGCACACAACTGATCAATTTCTTTAATTATATCATAAACTGTATTGATAAAAATGTTCCTTTGCTGCTATAATACACTCTCAAATATTTAATATGCTCAGCTGGTCTGAGGCACCTTCACAGTGGTAGAACTAAAAATATACCAAGTGAAAAATGATATCATTGCATTTTATAAGTGGTTCACACTAAATTAGGGTCTAGCAGAGAAGGTTTAAGAGCTAAAACAAACAGGGAAAAGAAATTCTCCTGCAGAAGGGAGTGCAAGTAGATAAAAATTAATTCTTGATGTCCACAGTGGAGTGACAGGTAGGAGACCAAGTACTACAACACAGAGAAAATAACCTCGTTGTTCCTTCCTAAACAATGGAGCATCATGTGCAAAGAATTCTCTTGGAAAGACAGACAAACCCACAAAAGCACTGGAAAGTTTTCATCTTGATCTTTGGTAAGTGAAGAAACCACCCTGCTTTTTGAGCTCAGATTGAAGTCAGTGATAGTCAGAGCTGTCTGAAACTCTGCTTCTTCCCAGAGTCAGACAAGAAGAGAAAAGAGGACTAGCAGGGTAAACTGTGGCTCCTGGAAGTGGTAAGAAAATGTAGGAAAAGATGGAATATAACTGTTCTCTCACTGTAATTTAGCCAAACAGATCATGCACCTTGCTTGAGAACTCAGACAAATGCCAGATGATGATAATGAATTTGTAATCCAGCCATGCAGAATCTTTTTTTCTTTTGTCAAATTTTTAATTAAAAGTACTTCATTTTAAGAACATGGTTTATCAACATCTTTCAGAAAAAATGCAATCAACACTTCAGGGCAAACAGACTGTCAGGAAACATAAGGCTGCACGTGCCAATCTGGACACAGTCCTATTGTCATTGGAAAAAAGAAAATCCCAATTTCCCTTCAAGATGAATATTTGGTATACATGGATTCAGGGGAACCAGAATGGGACCAAACTCTGAGACTTTTGCCTTAATTATGATATTTGCTATACCAGAAATCAAAATAAAATTAGAACAGAAACAGTGTTTGATATCAAGGCTATTTATCAAAAACTTAATCACAGAAAACAGGGGCTCTAAAAAGGAGGAATTTAATTGATCCAAGTGTCCTGATTTGTACTGGATAAGGACCTAGAGTTATATAAACATTGTAGATACTCCCTGGTATGAGAAAGAGAGTATCTAACTCAGGCTAAACAAGGTTGTGACTTAGAGATTCCTTCTGCCTGTGCTTTTGGACAAACTGAGTGCAGTGTGTGCACACCTGGCATGCAGAGACTGAGATTCCTGAGGAAGGGAGCCACTGTGCAGCCAGACCTGAAAAAGCAGAAGGACCCATTAAAAGCATTACTGTCCTGTTTATTGGCCAAAGAATTGAAAAATGCTGATATTCTCTTTTTCACAGTAAAAATAAGGAAACATTACTTGTTTCATTCACTGTAATGGCTTCAAACAGTCCATGCTACTGACTAGCTTAACATCCTTTGACTTTGCAGCTGCACAGTGGTCCAGTTTCAAAAAGAATATTTTAGATTCTGTTGGTTAGTGTCTCCAAGGTGCCCGCTGCTTTTTTCTCTCTTTCACTCCCTCCTTCCCCCATCTCCCTTTTGCAACACTTCCCTGATGCTCCTGAGTGTAAAACTGAGTCCTTAGACCTTGGAGCTACATCTTCAAAGAGCAGGAGAGGGGAGAAGAAGAGCACAGAAGAGAAGCAGGACAAGAATTACACCCCACTCATCTGTTCCAGCTCATTATCAGAGCTTTTCCTTGGCTTAGTTTCCTGCATGTTGGAAAAAACATTTCCAGGCATCAAACTTTTATCTCCTGATACAGAATTTAATCAACTGAATTTAGCTATGAATTCTACTCCTAAATAGTAGGTGATCTACCCGAGGTCTTTTTATTTTTGACACTTCTGGCACATCTCTGATGGGACTGGTGATGTCACACTTGCTCCAGAAGCAAAATACTCGCAGGGTTTTCTGCTCTCAAATTTATCTCCCAACCACCGCTGCATATTCCACCACATACACTGAATTTAATTCTATTCCACTTTGAGGTAAGACTCTAAGTTCTAGTGCCCCATCAGGGCTTACTATCAAGGAAATAAAAATCTTCAAGAAGAGCGGGCACAGCAGTCAGAATTACACAGAAGAAAGCATGCAGAGAGCTTTGCTGTGTACAACCATCCAAGAACAGGGGACCGTGGCCTCACTTGTCAAATAAGCAACAGCTCAGGTCAGTTTGTAGTCAGGAGAGAAATCTCTGATAAAGCAGTCTGAGGTTTTGCAAAGCTCGGTGTTGCTGGTACACAAAATGCTGCTCTCCCTCTCCATTCATCTCCAAATCAGTGTTACATGGCTCTCAACACAGGTATCGGAAGCAAAGTGGTTTTGTGAAGTGATCCCTTGGCTGAGAGCCAAAACCTCCTAAGTGCTATTCTTAGAAATGCATTATGGCAACCCGGGCTTTTAGGCAAATCATGAAACTCAACCACATCACTCTCCTTATTTGCAAAACTAGGAAATAAAAGACGCTTCCAGATTTTCACAGAGTTCTTTGAAATCCACACCTTGAGAGGTTTGTAAGAGCATTTGATAGTAATGATTACTATTGTTAGTTAACTTATAGGAAAACTGAGAACAGCCACTAGTTAATATTTAAAAGGCAACATGAATAGTGTTTATCTCCAGGGCATGAGTTAAAGGGTGTCTTTGACCTCCTGTCACCGCTTGTTATGGAGGAGAACATTTCAAATAATATGTGGCAGATAATAGTTGTGTCTTGGCCATTTTCCAGTATAAACACTTGCATTTAACTTCTTTAAAATTCAGTGAACTAAGTTATTCTTCAAAACATGCTTCATATTATTGTAGAATGGTCTTGAAAAATACAATTGCTCTTCTTGATATCTCCTGCTTACATTTGATAATGGTGTAGGGTCAAAATCTGCTCCCAGTGCCCACATAACTCCAGGAAACATGAAAAGGCACATGAAAAGCAATGGAGTTTCCTGGTTATAATCAAAGTCATGATTTGTTAAACTGAAATTGAATTCTATGGTCTTACAAACAAGTGTAAGAGGGGGAAGGGAGCACAGACTGGCAGAGTGACCAACACCACCTTCTGAAGGGCAGGAGACTGCAGAGTGCCTTGGGCTTTATGACCACAGTTCTACATGCAGGGTACAACCTCCTGTGAGCACCCCAGAAAGGGGATGGGTGCTCATTCTGGGGCTTCTCCTTTCATAGAATGGAATTGGTAAGTTTGGAGAAGACCTCGAAGACCATCAAGTTCAACAATCAACCCTTTACCACCACCATGTTCCCCATTAAACCACGTCATCAAGTGCCACATCTACTTATGTTTTTGAAAACACGGTGATTCCATCACCTCCCTTAGCAGCTTGTTCCAAAGCTAGACAGCCTTTCCATGAAGAATTTTTCTTAATGTCCAATCTAAACCTTCTTTGGTACAACTTGTGGCTATTTCCTCCTCACATGACACCTGGGAGCAGAGCCCGACCCCCCGGCTGTCCCCTCCTGGCAGGAGTTGTGCAGAGCCAGGAGGGCCCCTGAGCCTCCTTTGCTCCAGGCTGAGCCCCTGCCCAGCTCCCTCAGCCCCTCCTGGGGTTCCAGCCCCTTCCCCAGCTCCGTTCCCTGCCCTGGACACGCTCCAGCCCCTGCAGGGCTCTTGTGGCCGTGAGGGCCCAGAACTGGACAGAGCCCTCGAGGTCCCTCAGCAGGGCCAGCCCGGGGGACAGGGACTGTCCTGGGGCTGCTGCCACCCCAGGGCTGGCTCAGCCCAGGTGCCATTGGCCTCTGGCACCCCTGGGCTCATGTCCTGCCCCTGTCACCAGCACCCCCAGGGCCTTTGCCACCAGCAGCTTTCCAGCCCCTCTGCCCCAGGCTGTATTTAGGCACTGGCCCAGTCTCACCACAACTTCAGAACCAGCCTTGCTAGAGTGACCTGAACGTGCGTCTGACAGTTTAGCTCACATTGTCAGGGGCAACAGGCACTACTCGTGTGCATAACATTATGGAATGGCTTTTCTTAAAATAATGACTCTTGTCTGATCACCTTTGAAAGCTCTGATTTTAACAATAACATCACATGCTGCCTTTAAAAGGGAATGTTCAGAGATAAGCAGGGCTTACCCACCCGTTCTCCCTCTGCAGTGGGGAGGGTGCAATGGAAGCCAGATGAGCTGTGCAGAGATGTGTTTTATCACCCAGGAAGCCATCAAGAAACTCTTCTGGAAGGGGAGACCATATGTGAACTACGACAGCGTGATGTACGAGTCACGTTGCTGAAATCAACTCTTGGGTTCCACAGTGCCATTTGAAGGGACTAAACCATTATTTTCTTTAGCCATTCAAGCAAGAGAAACATGCTACTTCAATTGCCAGCACAGCTACCAGAATGAAATTGTGTATACCTTTTAGTATTCAAGACATTGCTCTATTGCCTTATTCATAGGAAATTCAGCATCTCTTTTGAAAAAAGCAAAACAATGACTTTGTCTCCATTTTAATTTGGAAGGAGTCCAAATTAAGCTATTACGAGAGATAAATGATGTAATGAGAGCTGCATGCAATTTACTGTAAAAAAATGAGCAAGCAGAATGACCTCTCAAATGTTTGCATTTTTCTTTTTTGAACTTACTGAAATTTTAATGTCCTAGGTAGTGAAGTCAAGTTTCATATTCAGTTCTCCTGTTAATGTCAACATGCACATGACAGGTTCCAACTAAGCAGAAAAACAGGACATTAGGATGCCAACCTAGCATTCCATTATTATCAAGAATAAATGAACTCAAGTTACACAGGGGTTCTATATTAACTGTTTCCAGAATACACTTCTATGTACAGTTCTGTCTCACAGGAATGTCTCTGGCAAATATTAGATGTTCTGGCATTGAAAAAAAAAAGTCTGAGAGTCTTTGCTTTTTCAGAATAATAATTGTGATACTATAATTGTGAACAAAAATATGTTTGAGATACTGGTGCAAACATGGGATCCTGGACCTACAATCCCAGACCTTTGGAGCAGTAAAGTCCTCAAGCTCCCAGCAAAGGTCATCCTCAATTTTGCAGCTTCAGGCTTTTAATCCCAAGTAAGCCAATCAGATTCATACTAAGTGGTGAACATATTATGTTAATGAGCATAATTATGTTAATGAAGATTCCTTCAAGGAATCCTCATTCTTGATTCATTACTCAGATAGTACCATCTAAGACCAATGGAAATGTTTTGAAATGCTCAATTAACCCCTCTGAGGCAGTCCCAGGCCTCAACAAATTGGCTTTCAATACCACCTTTCCTGTGGATTCCCAGAGTTGCACCTGCCTGTGGTCATTGCTTCACTTGGAGTTCTCTGCCTTTTTCAGATTCTTAATTTTCTTTCTGACAGAGACTTCAGTCTTGACTGGGAAAAAAGAAACAAACCTCAAGAACCCACCAAAAACCAGAAAACCAAAATAAACCAACGATCCACAGAAAATCCCTATAATCATGTTTTATTTCAGAAGCCCTCTACGTTTCTTTGCAAGAACCAATATCTTGATTCAGTGGTGCTGGCATTGGCTCTGCAGACTGTTCCAGAGGAATCACCTCCTCAACAAGAAGGGGAAAGCACTAAAATAGCAGGAAAACTTCCAGACTCTGCCTGTGCAGGGCTGGAGTGGTGTGACAGTCCTGGGACTAGCCCTGGACTGGCACTATCCTGACTAGTGGATGCTGAGCTCCATAGCAAAAGGATTATTTGCTACAGATATTCTCTATGAGACAGCTCCTGCCTCACATTCCTGGCCCAACATGACCACACCCATTCCTAAGCTTCTGCCTACCCTCTGGTGCATTATTGCACACCCAGTATCATGCACAAGATTTTAAAGGCTACATGCATTTAAATATTATTCCATTCCTGTGCTGCTATTAATAGCAAAATTTGTATCAGTGGATATAAAACCTCATCTCTGCAGTAAATTCAAGGCCACGTCACTGCAGCTCAGCAGCTGTGGCTGTACAGGGTTTAAAAAGGTACACCTAAGAGGGGGTTTTCTCCTGATGAAACACAGGAATATGTCCTCTGCTGGTTCTGTTTAGTCCACAATAGATCTCTGCTCTAAGGTTTGGCTTCTTTACTCTCTGTAATCAGCACTGCCCCACCAGTGGGCTTTTACTATGCTTTATTAGCTTAATTTGCCTGAGCATTTGTGTGTAGGAAGGCTGAGACTGTCAGCCCAGGCTCAGCTGCAGTGAGAGCAGAGCTCTGCAGCCCTGGACCCCAGGTTTAGGGGTGCACACACGACATCTGATGGCATGGGAATCACAGAATCACTGGATAATTATGGTTGGAAAAGACTTCCAAGACCAACAATCCCACCTTTCACTAAACACCATCACAAGTCCATTCAGTTCTTGACCACCTCTGGCGATGACGACTAAACCACTTTCCTGGGCAGCCCATTCCAATGCTTAACCACTCCTTCAGTGAAGAACATTTTCCTAATATCCAAGCTGAATTTCCCCTGGCACAGCTTAAGGCCATTTTCCTTTTTTCCTCTGTCTAGTTGCCTGGGAGAAGAGCTGACTCCCACCTGACTCCACCCTCCTTTCAGAGAGTTGTAGAGAACAAAAAGGTCCCTCCTGAGCTTCCTTTTTCTGCAGGCTAAAGCCCAGCTCCTTCAGCTGCTCCTCACAGGACTCAAATTCCAGAAGTTACAGGTCTTGTCCTCTCCTCTCACCACTGTGTCACTGCTTCACTCCATCAAAGCTGAGACCCTTGGAGCTCTGCAGTGACCTGTGAGACCCCTCAGAGGCCACAGCACTGACTGATTTGTAATGATTGACAACTGCCAGTGATTATGAAAATTGGTAACCAGTACAGCATGTATTACTCATGCCTGCAGAGCAAGGCACAGAGAAATAATTTTTCTTTTTAGTATTCCTAAAGGTTTACTGTTCTTAGCTTTATTCAAAGAAACTGAAGGCCCTGGGAAAGTGATGCAAGGTCAGACATCATGCCAAGCTGTTTTAAAAATGTCACTCTCTTAGTTGCCACAAGGTTCTGACTTAATATGTAAGAGAAAACAAATGACTCTGAAAATCTGTTTAGTAGTTTAGAAAATGGGATCTGGGATTGCTTTAAACAAGGTCATAAAGACCTCTCAACCTTTTCCCTTTTTCTTTTTTTTTCTTTTTTGCAAATATATTGACTGGCTTGATGGTGCACTGCAGACAAATATCTACATGCTGCACATAATGAAACCAGGCCTTACTTCATCTGGACAAACTCCCAGTGCAATTGCAACCAAAGTAAAACATCTCTGAGCCTGCAAAGAAGTGTCAAAACAAGAAATAGAACAGCACAGACCTGAGATGTTTTCCATTTGCAGACCTTCATATAGGTGTCTTTTTTCCTACCCTCAGCCATATATTGCAAAGCATAATTTGATGATAGACGTGAAACTGTGTATTAGTTTTTATTTTGACAAATTCATTAAACATCACATAGCTTGAAAAATGAACCAGGAGGCACTAAGCCAGCCTGGGAAGATTGTACTTCATAAAGTGAATTGCTCACATGGGCAACATTTTGGTGGAAGTTATAGATTTTCTAGCATATCCCTGATAGATAGCACTAATATAACTTCAATAAAAACTCTGGATATGTCAATATAAAATTTTTTCTAGCATAGAAAGATGTAAGATACTTCAGTTAATAAATTGGAAGACTCCCTATTCCTCACGGAATGCTAACTCACACATGGATTAGAGCAAGCATTGAAGCCATCCAAGGTGCAGCAGGCAGCTCAGGTGGCTTATAAAAATTGCACTAAATTAAGCTATCGATGTACTATAGGAAATAATTGGAATTTGAGATCTAGAACAAACATTTCCATACAATATTAACATTTTTCTATTTTTAACCCTTAGATAACACATGTTTTTTTAAAACTGACAGGAGAATGAAAAAGATAAACTGTCTCTGCTGCATACAATTGATGTTCTTTCTCTTTGTTTCCAACATACAACTTTTCACTTACTTACTTCCCTAAGATTTACTGGCTCTTTTTTAATTTCCTACAACTTCCAGATTGATCTGAGGTGTGAGGAGTGCAAACTGTTTTCTTGTTTTGGAAGAAAAACAGACAAACCCAGAGGGCTGCCATAGCATGAGGCAAAGTTGTACATTTACACACCTAGAGGTGTACATGTGCATATAAAGAAACATAAACATAAATCATTAGTTTATGCCAATGTTTAAATTCTACACCAATTTCTGCATCTTCCAAACATGACCTACCCCAACAGGATGCACAAAATGGACTGGAAAGATCTGCCTGGTTGTTTTTGCACATTCAATCACCAGTGATTTTAAATAGAAGGGAGACAGAGAAATTCACAAGTGTTTGAATGATGACAGTTTTGAAAACTGAAATAAAAGGCATTTTAAAGGCCCAAAACACTGCAATGCATATGACTGAGAGAAAACAGTGTTCATTGCCAGCTTTCATATTCTTCAATCACAGATTCCTGTATTTAAATGTAGAACCAGCACAGGGTATTCATTTATTTATCACAGGCACCTCTTTGTACTTCTACCTGATATTTGCCTCTACTCCCCCACAGTTACATGATGACATAACATGAAACATTTTTTCATTTGAGTTCCAACTAGAGGAAAACACATTTAAACTCTTCAGCTGAAGAAATCAACACATTTTCAGTGATCTGAGACAGCTGTTCCATGTTCAGTGCAGGTAGATGCTCCATATTCATATGAGAATCAACAAGACAATAAATTTGGAAGCCTGCTAAATTATTATTATACTGACATGACTGAAAATTCAATCTCTTTACTCTCAAAAGCTATATTGCATAATCTGGGAAAGCTGTTTATTCTTTCAGTTAGGACAATGGATGATTTTCTTCTTTCTGTAAAACATACCCACAAAGTGCCCCTCCTTTTACTCTCTTAAGCTGAAAAAAGGCACATACTTAAAAACCTTTGGTTTTGTTGATGGCCAAGTACAAAAGAAGGGGAAGAGAGTGTTACATCCACAATATGGTTGAATGGAACATTTTCCATTCCACAATACAGAAGATTTTCTCTTCTGTGAACAGGGGCAGAAATTTTCATAATTAATTTGTTGGAATATAGGGCATAAATGTTTTTTTATGTTTCTTTCTTGCAACAAATATGTGGTTAATCTAATACCCATGCTGCATATTCTTCCTGAATGATGGTTTTACTTCTGAAAAGAGAAGAACTCAGCAGACAAAAATCAGCAGATGATACTTTCACTACAACAGGTTTCCAGAGAAATATCTGTGGTTAGAGCAGAATTCCCACATTGGGGATTAAATCCAGAATTTATACTGTATTACTGAAGTACCTATAGAGATTTTGTCCCCGAGAAGATTAGACTGGGAGAAATTCCATCCTGTACAGAAATAGTAATTTGCACTCTAAGTTAGTGGTGCAGGGTTCTCACCACAAGCAGGAAAAGCAAAACCATTTTAGTCCTAAAATCTTTAGTCCAATAAAACATGTTTTTACATGCTCTGTGTTTCTTGTTTGTTTTCAAGAATAGATGTCATTTGGAAGTTAAAAACTCTTCTGAAGGTGAAGTACTCATCAAAATGAGGGTGCTACAGTCAGGAGCGTTTAGGAGGAGATTTTGGTAGCAAAGTTGCTAAACCCACTCGGCAGTTTGCCTTGGTTTGCCCCCCTGACCAGAGAAGAAAGTCAGGTTCCTCTTTGCTTACCTCAGTCCTGTCTCTAACAGCAAAGCCTCTTATGAGGGTCCACGCTCCTTGTTTGCCAGCCATAATGCACTGGAATACTGCATCAGATCAGCAGAGGTTAATAAAATTTGAACTGCTTAGAGATTTGACTTGGCAGAAAAGAGCTCTTCAAGTCCCTGAATCTCCTTTCATTACCGTTACACTCTGGCAGAGCCTTTCCCACAAGTCAGAGGAAGCAATTTTGGCAGGTGAACAGGCTGCAGGGATGACCTGAACCTTGTCCACAACAGATGAGAAAATATGACATACTGCTCAAATGTCTGAAAGGTTTTCAAGGCTCGTGGAGAGGAAATACCAGTGGAAATGGTGAGACTGAAGGCTGGGCAGAGGGTAGGTCCAAGAGACCAAAAAACACCACGAGTAGGACTCACTGCACAGTCATACTGGAAATTGCATCCCATAAGAACAGCAACTTCAAAAGAGATCTATGGTTTGTATTTAAGATATGTTTATGTGTGTTACACAGGTGTATCTCACATGCCCAGTGATGGCAGGAGCAGCAGACATTCCTGCCTGTGAGCATTTCCATGGTGGCAAAGCTGCATCTCACACAACAGGCACGAGTTTCTGGGGCACCTCTACTAGGCTAAAACTTTGCCTCTTGTAATGTGAAGGAATCTGGCACTAACTTAAAATTTAATTTCAAATTGATTCAAAAATAGTCCAATTCAGACTTTAAGAGCAGTACTCTGAAATTAAATTTATTGGCCTGACTAGCAAAGACATAATATGATCGAATATACTCCTCCGTTTTAAAACTTATACAAATTATTTTGGACATCGCAACAGTTAAAAATTTATGCAGACATAGAAAAGGAATAACATTGCTGAATGTTTAATGCTATTCATTTCACAGCACTGCCTAGGAGTAAGCAGGAGTGACACTTTCCTTTCTGATGATGGGCTGTGAGGAAGATCTCTCAGTTCTGGGGCTGCTCTCCCAACCCTTCTCATCAGCCTGAGTATAGCTGCCCGCTGGCATATGGAGCACTTGGGTGGGAATGCACTTGTGCAAAACTGGAATAAAGTGGGGCTTTTGTGATGCATTTCCTTTAGCAGAAGTGGACGCTGTATTGTACCAGACGGATAATGGTCTCTAAACACATTCATTGCCTTAAAGTCTTCTTGATTTTAGCTCTGCTGTGATTTCTTTCTTATCATATCTCCTCATCACACTAAAAATATCTAAGAACAAAGCATAAAAAAGGGGGAGATTGAAGTTTTCATCTATACAGAAATAAATTTTGGGGCTGTGTGAATATCATCCTTGATTGTTTTACCACTGTATCTTTACTTACACAGTGTCTAATTGATTTAGGTCAGATAGTGGGCAGGAATTGTTCCTGAGAGGGTGGGCAGGCCCTGGCCCAGGGTGCCCAGAGCAGCTGGGGCTGCCCCTGGATCCCTGGCAGTGCCCAAGGCCAAGCTGGACACTGGGGCTGGGAGCAGCCTGGGACAGTGGGAGGTGTCCTTGCCCATGGCAGGGATTGAATGGACTTTAAGGTCCCTTCCAACTCAGGTTATTCTATGATTGTTATTTAATTTTCAAATCCAGTGCAGTACAGACCTTAAACTTAAACCACGTTATCATATATTTTAGATTTAGAGAAAAACAGAGCTGAATATATGAATAAGGGTATGAATATATCCTGTGATGATGTGTTTTAAAGTTTACTCAGGCATTCTTCAAAATGATGGTCATCATGTTGATTCTGACCAAATGGAGCTGAAAATCAGATTTTCTCAATATACCACATCAGTATACACATCTGCTGATCAGTGTTAATTGGTCCTATATTTTCCAGTTTGTAATCTGTGTATGTTTTATGGGGATGTAAGTAGCAACACATTAACATATATAATGTCTCTTTGGAAAGCTTCTGCTGAGCAAGTGACCAATAAATTGCTGTTAATGTAAACATTAATCAAATTGAATGCTGGTATGGAAAAAGCATCTAGTTTAGAGGGAAAATCACCTTTGTACTCTGTATTTTGCTGTTGAACTGTAGCTAAATAAGACTATGATATTTTCTGAAATTCAGTTACAAAAAAATATATTTGTTTTAACATATTTTATGCCACCTTGAAGAGCTTATCACTTCACCATTGGTATTAAAGCACACCAGTCTGTCTACAATCCTGAAATAAAAAAAAAAAAAAAAAGAGGAAAAATTTGCATAATTTAATATGAAACTATTTAATCTGAGAAAGAAAAGGTCAGCATATAATGCCAGAAAGCAATGAGTACTTCAAATAAGTGTAATGACCTTAATGACCTATATTTGGCCTAAACAAGCTATTGTCTGAGCATAAACGTTCATTATTGTGAACAAATGAGAGACTGCAGTTAGGGCATGTAAATGGTAATAAAGATATAACATGCAGTCTGTTGTCATGAACAGAGAAAGCATTTAAATTATAGTGCTCCTGTGCACATTAACAACACTTTTTTGTTTCCCACCACTAAAAATTTATCTTATTTTTACCAGATTTGACTTTACTCATAAAAATCCCAACCATTGAAGAAATGAGGCTAAACCAGAGTTTTCTATGAACTTCCCAAGGTAAGATCATGCAGATATAGAAACTGAACATTTCCTCAGAAGAAATGTTTAAGTTTGGCAGAGATAAGGAAGCACTGGTGAGCAATTCCCAGAGAAGCCAATTGGAACACTGTGATTTCTCAGATCACAAATACAAATAAAAACTAAATAAGAGAAAGCATTACAGCAAATAAGGCCAAAGGAGAAGACTTAAAACTTAGTTTTCAATGAACCTTACACATATTCCTTCCTTTAACAATGTCGAGGGATGTGTACAGAAACATGCTCAATCCAAAACAACCTCCTCCCAAAAGTAACTGGAACAGAAATACCTTCCAGCTTCCATGGGATGACGAGAAGGACACAGACCTGAAAGGAGAAGCAATGATGCTGAGGAAGCCTGGGGGAGCACGGCGAGGTGCCAGAGACAGGGGCTGAGGGATGGAAGGCAGGAGGGATCTGCAGCCCAGGCTGCTGAGCCTGCCAACAATCGAGCATCACTGCCATCAGCAGGAGCTGCAGAGCCCCAGGAGCTCAGAGCAGCCTGCAGAACCTGGCTGGGAGGGGAGGAGAGACAGAGGCAGCCTGTGAATTTGTGCAAACTTTAGGCTGGAAGCAAAGCAGCAGAGCTGAGCTCTTCAAAGAAAGGGACATAACTTGCCAGAGCCTGGAGGTCCCAGTCTGCCAGGCCTAGGAAGTGACCAAGAGGAACACAGAATGGGACATCTGAGCTTCGGCTGCTTTTTCTGTTCTTGTTTGCTTTCTAGATACTGGGCACTGGGGAGGCTGGAGAGTGAGGATTGTTTAATGGCATTACATTTATTTTCTTTTTCAAAAGGGCCATTACTCAAACAGATCCTGCACTACAGAAAATATGCAAAGTTTTTGCAGGAGCACACAAAGGTGTGTGAAACTTTTTCTCACTGCTAAGGAGCAAGGCAGATATTTTATGAGGGAGGTGAATGTTGAAAAAGGATGCCTGCCTTTTACAAAAAAAGTGGTGGCTCATTTCTCGACTGAGATTCTAAGGAGGTTGGTCTCCTGATCAAAATGGCCATTTGTTTTCTGTACTACTTCTCACTACTTCCTTTTAGACTTTCCTGAATTATTTATTTTGACAGATATTGGTTTAATTGCAGTTATAACCACCACAGGAAAACTAAAACACAATGACCTTTTAAATTAGCATTATTTACTGAAAAGAAAGAGGAAACATTATTTCTCTCAGCAGCAAAGCCAGTAAAAGCTCAGGAGGTTTTGGGATTGCTTTTAGTACAATAGCAAAGATTTCATGAGAAGGGAACTTTAATTACCATCGAGTACAACTTTGACCTTAAGAAATACCTCAAAGGAAAATTAGGTTCAGTTCTGCAGGGTTTTATCTTTAACTTTCATGCTGAATAAAACCATTTTTTTCCCCATAGTCCAAATTTCATCATGTGCCAAGCATGAACATGGTATTTTTGGCGGCAGTGAAGCACCAGAAGGTTCTGGCTGCTTTAGCATGTGCATAATCACCTTCAGATCATGCAACCTTTATAAGTTTTCCTCTACTGATTCCCTTCTAATGGATCTTTAAAGGCATTTGTGCTATCATCCTTTACTGTTACAAAGTGCTTGCACCTATTGTGGATGGATAAACCTTCCAGAGGTAATCAGAACAGTTATCTCAGTGAAGATTTGCTTGTTTTCATTAATACATGTTATACTTGCTGCCAGACATTAAAGTAATGGAGTTCTGATGAGGTAAAATTAGGCCTGAGCAAAGTAAAATTAAGCCTTAGCAGCAAATGTCAGTAAAAAACTAAACACTGAATCAGCATTGTGATATTTGACAACGTTTTGCAAGCAAGACAGAGGAATCACTTCTCTAGACCTGTTACAGCAGGGATCAGATAGACCTATTCAAGTATCAGGAAAAAATTCCCCCC
>WAAG01081762.1:0-15480 GCA_013390105.1 Tichodroma muraria
GAGGAAAAACAGCTTGCATTAGGTTGGGAAAAAATTCACTATTAGTAGTTGGGTAAAGAGATGGAGCATCTGAGAATGAAGGCACAGAGCTGACCGTATGAATTCTCTTCACGCTTTTCTGCAGAGTCCGTGTGGGATTTATCACAAACAGCCTAATACCACTAGACTTTAATGCGTGTACCATCAGTATCCTGAAAATAACAGCATTTCTGTACCTTACAAAGATATGAGAGCTGAATGCTGGGTGATAGTTCACCGAATCCTGGATATTCTTTTACATCTCCTGTTTCCTTTATTCCTACATTTGAACAGACCTGTTCTGTCTGACTATAATTCCTCTGGAAACAACAAGTAACACCCCGAGGCTGCAGTTAATATCAGTTTTGCCCTTCTACGATACACCGAGCATGAAAAGATGAGCGCACATGCTGTAGATAACTTTGCTAGTTCAAAAGAGGTTTGCACTCCACCTAAAGCCTTCTCAAGTACAACCTTTCTGCATTTAAGTCCTTTTTCCCTTGCCTGGGGCAGGCTGCAAGACAACTTTCTTCTTGCACAGGCCCCCTCTTGAAGCATTTCCCTCCAGGTGTATTCAATAGTCTTTTGTAATAAATATCTTACCCGTTCTTGGCTGTCATTGGTTCCTGCGTTAACATGGCCATATGACTAGAAATGGTATATCTCTAAAAAGGGCCTATGTCTGAATAAGTCTGGTTGTCTGCAGTACCAAACTATACCTGAAAGTCCAGCAGTGCACTTCTCCTCAGTTGCTCTTTGTTTCCACTCAATTCTGAAGACTAAAGCAAAGCAATGGGAAACCAAGGGGATTTGCTGAATTTAGTGTACTGAAGTGGTACCTTTGGGGCTCCTGATATCACCTCTTGGCCAATCATAGCTGTGCAATAGCTCTTGGTTTTGCACATTCTTTAAAATTTTGAGTACTGAATGACTTCCATCCAGAAATTCACTGATATAACAGAAAATTTAAAGTTGCTCAATTAACCTTTTGCCTATCAAAACATAACTCTCCCTGCCACACTTATTTCAAGAACACACTAAAAGAAGCGGAAAAAAATCCTAAACCTTTCAAAGGCCTGAAAGTGGGTGAAAAAATTTTTAACACTCTGTTTGAAACAACATTTGCACAAGATTGGATGAAAACATGGACAGATACATTTACTTTAGTGAGACACCAATATAGGAGCCTAACTGTCCCAAACTCCATATATTAGCAACAGGCAGATAAACAGAGATGGTCTGAATCATTCCTGGGATGTGCTTATGTCTCCATACTAATTGCATGACACTCTAAGGTGACCATGCCTCTAACGTAAGCTTTGCAGCTGAGTGTGTCAAATTAGATTAAGGGAATTTGTGCCAGAATAAGGAAAGCTGTCAAGTTTTCTAATATCACCATATTAGTACGCAATCAAGAGGCAGGTAGCAATCCATATCAAATATTCCTGATGTGTGTAGTCATGTGGAGCAGAGGCTCCACTCCTGGTGATGAGCATCCTTTTGGTCAAGTGATTTAAAGCTGTACTGATTGTGGAACACATGAGCACGTGTGGGGTGCATTTACCCTTTTCTTCGCACTAAAGGTTACACAAAACTCCCTGGTTATGTAGCAACGAGAGCATGTCTTTTTAGGAATCTGTTAGCACACAGTTTAATGCTAATTTGAATTAGCATACGAGAATCAAATTTAAACAACGGGAAAAAAAATACACAACAAAAAGAAAGGATTACTTTATCAGTCAACAAGACAAAGCAGGTAGTTACCTTGCTGATGTGTCACACTGATTTTTGCTCTTTCATTAGGCTATGCAGTCTCAAATTCATAGTTTAAGGTCTGAAAATTTCAGTGAAACAAAAAAGACATAAAAGGTAAATGTATACAATTCTTTCAGTACTCCTGTTGAAGTCATCTTTAAGGTTAGGCCAGGTTTGACCCTCCAGCTGTCTCCTACCTACTAAGTTAAAATCCCCTTGTCTGAGTTTCAAGACACAGATATCCTCCTAACTATTGTGCACTAAAGACAGTGTTCTTTATGGTTAGTTCATAATGCATTCTACATCATATGAACTTCAATTCAAAGACTATCTGGGTGAAAGCAGCTCCCAGGGCAAGACATCCTTCTTTATTATTGTTTGGCCTATGGGTTCTGTCTAAAAAACCAATGAAACAAAGAATCCTGTCCTCAGTCTTAAACTATGATCAGCTCAGAAAGACCTTTTATTAACAAACAAACCCATTTCTAGTTTACGGCTAAGAGCTGTTTCCACTGAAATAGCTGCTAAAACTCCCACTGACTTGAAACATTCAGTATCTTGCCCTTCATAGGAACAAAAATGCCATCCCGTTTCACTGATTTGGTGGAAGGTCAACCCAAGTTTCAAAAGGACCAGACTCACTTTCATCTTTACAGGCATACATTCTCATACTTGTGAATGAGAAGGTGACTCAAAACAAGCAGCATGGATTTACTAAGTGCAAATGGCACCTGACCAGCCTGGTTGTCTTCTATGTTAAAATCACCAGAGTTGTGGAGGAGGAAATTTTCCCTGCCTTTGCAATATTGTTTTACAGTATCTTTTATTCAAATTAGGATCTTGTAGTCTGTAGGGTGAACTAGTGAATCAATAAAAAATGTCAAAGTGATCAAGCTTAGAGTGCCATGGTTAATGGATGATATGGAGCCTGAAGGCCAGAAACAAGTTGTCATGGTTTAGGATTGGTATTTCCCAACTTAGTGCTGCCACTGAAACTGCTGCAGCACTCACTCTTCATTTGCCCTACAGCTGGAGGCAAAAACATCAAAGGTCTAGAGATAAGATAGTGGGATAAGAAGAATTTATTGGGAACAGCAATGAGATGAGAAAACAAACAGTAACAGCAACAATACTAATAGAAAAAGTTTACAAAGAGAGGGAGGGTATTATTTGCATTTACATGCAAAATGCTTGCTAATCTCAGAACAAAAAATAATGGTGGACAGACTCTCTGACTCTCTGCCCTCCATGTTTTCCCTTCAACGGGAAAAGAACACCCTTTCTTTCTGAAAACAAAGAATCCTTTTCCCTGGCCCTGGCAATGACGTAAGATGGTATAGAATAACATCAGGGTATTGGTCATGCTCACACAGCCCCAGGCTGTGGATAGGGGACCTGGTGCTGAAAGAAAAGCAGTGAAAATGTGCATTGACTGTAGTGCTGAACTGACGGCTCTTGAGTGGATGCTGCCATGGGCAAAGGAGCAGCTGGGGCTGGCACCAACCTGGCCAAAACTGGGGATCCCAGTGGAAAGAAGCTCAGCTGAACCCAGCTGAACTTACCAAAAGGAGTGCAGCGGGATGGAAAGCAGCAACAACAGCAGAACTGACCTCCAGCATGGCAGAGTATTAGAAACAGCAGCTGAGGACCCTGTGCAGACCGGAGCCCAGTGGAGTGGTAATGGGATCCACTCGGATGAGCAGCTTTTGCAGGGCTTGTTTGTCATTGATTTTTCATTGTTTCTGGCTAGCAGGGTGGGAAATACTACCCATGGAAGCCCCCTTGCCATCTTGCCTTTCTTTTCTACTGGCACATGGGAGGCACATGGGAACATGGGAAAATGCACCATATTTTCTTTGTCTGGGGAAACCAGTGGACATGACCTACAGGGACCATACGCTATCTCATTTTTGTTCTCAATGATGAATACCTTTCTGGGGGTAAACCACCTCATTTGCATACTTTTGGTATTATTTTTGCTGTTATTGTGCATCTCTTATTCCATTGTTTTTTGTTTTCAGTAAATTTTTACCTCAACCCACAGTCTCTGCTTTTGTCCCTCTCATACCAGGAGGTAAATAGGAAGTGGCTTACTTGGAGTTTAATTTCCTGCTTGTGTTAAATCACCACATGGCTTCAGTGAGGCACGTATCCCAGTATTTACACGGAGGTCATCCAGGAAACGAATCCAGGCTCTTGATGACAGTGTTTACTTCAAGAGAAGATACATCAGCCACAAATTTAAATAGGAGAGGCTCAGACTGCATATAAGGAAAAGTTTTTTCACAGTGAGAACACTCAAAGCAAGGTATACAGAGAGGCTTTTCAAACTCCATCCCTGGAGGTTTTCAAGTCCTGACCAAAACAGTCTTCAGTAACCTGGCCTGACCTACCTGGTTCTGCTTTGATCAGGAGATTGGGCTGGAGATGTCCTGAGGTCTTTTTCAACACAAATTAGATCCTGAAATATGGATGCAGAAAAACAAGAATAGACAAAGCAGGAGAGGAGGAATTGCATGTCAAAATAAAGTGAAGCTAGAGCAGTGAAAATATAACCAAGAAGGCATTTATTAGACATTCTTTACGAGTCAGGCGTACAAGTCTCATCTTCATAGGCCATGTTTTGAAGTTTTCTCTCTTCCATCTTTTGAAGTTCTCTCTCTTTGGCTAGAGAGAGAAAAGAGAGAAAGAAAGAAGTTTTCTTTCCTTCTCTCTTTTCTCTCTCTAGCCAAAGGCTTCCACCTCCCAGATTTTCCTTCTATTACCAGGGATGCCCCCTTGACAATCAGAGGATTACAGAGAGTCTAACAGCTGTGATTCTTACTGACAAATTGAATCTTCTTACTGATTTGTACAAATCAGTAATTTTATCACAAGTTAAGTTTCTCATTATAGGAGGAACTGTCTTTACAAATATTTCATGACACAGTCCCTTGATAACTATTCTGCAAGATCCCTGCATAGGACAGGCAGTGAATCAATTACACATAAAGCTAGTATAAGAAAAACAGCTTTAAGGCATTAGACCTGAACAGTGCTTCCAAGCATTACCTTGTTGAGGTTTGATCTCTGTTAACTTGATTCACACATGCAAGTGTGAAATTGCTGTCACAAAGGAACTCTCCTTTAATTCCTCAGTGCTTTGCTTTGTAATCATAAAACTGTTTCAAATGTGGAAGATACACAAAGTCGCAGAGTGAGTCAGGTTGGATGGACCACAGTGGGACCTGTGGTCCAACCTCCCTGCTCAAGCAGGGTCATCCCAGAGCACATGGCACAGAATTGTATCCCGACAGTTCTTGAATATCTCCAGGGAGGGAGACTCCACACCTTCTCTGGATAATCTGTTCCAGTGCTCCGTCATCTGCACAGTAAAAAAGTTCTTCCTCATCTTCAGGTGAAACTTCCTGTGCATCAGTTTCTGCCTGTTGCCTCCTGTCCTATTGCTTGGCACTTCTGAGCAGAGCCTGTATCCACCCTCTTGGCATCCTCCCTTCAGCTACTGACAGACCCTGATGAGGTCTCCTCCCAGTCATCTCTTCTTGAGACTGAACAGCCCAAGTTCCCTCAGGCTGTCCTCAGAAAAGAGATGCTCCAGTCCCCTATTCATCTTTGTAGTCCTCTGCTGGACCCATTCCAGGAGCTTAATGTCTCTCTTGTACAGAGGAGCCCCTCCAGATGGGGCCTCGCAGGGGCTGAGAAGAGGGGCAGGATCATCGCTCTTGTCCTGCTGACAGACTCCTCTTAATGCATCCCACTGCATGCAGAGCTGGACTGTGCTGGAGCCAGTGAAGGTCCCAGGTGAAGGAATGGCCCTTGGGATCATCCCTGCTCATGTCTGTCTTACACACTGGAGGACAGAAGGACAATGCTATCAGACTTAACCCTGCAAGGACTCACGCATCATCAGTCAGGCTTCATAGAACTTTTGTGAGTGCAATCTCTCTTAAAATACTTTGCTTATAGAGAACAACAGTAACCTTCTTGAAATGTGTGGAAATCATTTAATGTAAAGAATTTTGGAGAAAGTTATAAAGCAGGCCTCAGAAGCATAAAAAAAGAAAACTTAGAGCTATGCTGTACTTGCTGATTCTGAAAATAAAAAGATATTTTAGAAAGTAAGCAAAGACTTTTAACAATAAGTAGCGTCTTGAAAATAGGTCATGCAAACCTTAGAACAGCAGAAAAGTGTATCTAGCAAGATATAGAAAGTTTTAAGCTTAGTAATGGAGGCCTGTGCTTTGTATTTGGGTGCTTAATAAGCGGGCTTTGTTCTAGAGAGAAGCAAGCATTGTTTTAAACAGATGTACGTGTGTTTGTAGTGGTTGGCTGGAGTTTCTGTCAATATGCTTTTGCTCTTTGCAATTGGCTGAGGGAAGTTTAAAGTGTATTGTAACATAGACCTCAGAGGCTGATGCTGGGAATGCGAGCTGTGTCATCTTTCTGCTGTCTCAACCATGTAATGAGACTCTTGGAAAATAAAAGGCTCATGTCACGTTCCCTGATGGCCCCGGCCCGATAGTGAATGTATATAGTAAAATAAGCAACCGGCACAGAAATGGACATGAGAGTGCCTCCATGCCTGTCAGAATCGGTACTTTTCAGAGAGGACAGAAAATTATTCTTTTCTTAGTCAACTTGGCCCATTATGGAGGCAAGATACTTGAAAAACACTTTGACAGGCAAAGCAATTTCATATCTTGCAAGTATCTTCATGTTATTGGATCTGGTTTTGGTATTATCCTGCATTTTCCCTTTCATATGCTGGGATTGTTCAATTTCTAGTCTTTCAAAAGTTTATTTATTTATTTATTTTCAAACTGCTTCCATATGCAAACTCCTATTAAAAACTCCACAATGTTCTGTTTCCTATAGAAACAGATAACTTTTTTAATTGAAACCATAATGGTTTATCCCAAAAAGCTCTTTCAAGCTCCCACTCCACCTTTCTTCAATTCATCTCTGAGTTTTTTCAATTATTCTGTCTTGAAATTATGATCAATAAAATTCTCTTCTAAAAAGTTTGAATTGGACTTCTAAGGTTTCTTTTTTTCATGATAACAACAAGAAAAATACTCTTAAAAGTAGAATAGTTCATTTAATCATCCCTGAGATCAGAGTGTTTTCTATGTTGTGTGTTGCAATACTGTCCACTTAGTTGTTCCGTGACTATTTCAGTATTATATCCTTGACAAGGATTTTAGAGACGCAGCAAAACCTACATCATCCATCCTCTACACAGCATAAGTGTTAAACACAAATGCCAGGTAGCTGTTGCAAAATAAAAAATCATTGGGGGTTTCCACATCATATATTGTTGAGTAACTTTGGCACAGTTCTAAGATCTGTGTATTTGAAAAGATGTTTGGATGGAGTATGTAGGTAGTCAGAATGAAGGTCTTTTAGTTGGAGGCAATTAACCCATCTGAATACTTCCACAATGTTGTAGAAGTTTTTCAAAACACTGCTAATCCCAGGAAGGTATTTTTGTTTCAAGACATATCTAGGCATGAGGGTGACTATTCTACGAAATAAAGGCAACAAAAGCAAAGAAACAGCTCATGTCCTTTATCCAACTAATTAACATATGTAATCTTGTCCATAACTATTGCAAATTATTTGACAGAGGGATCAATGCATCTTTTAAAGGCATGAAGTAAATTTTTAATCTCTAAAACTCTAAGCACAGGCAAGCAAAAATAAGTAAATGCAAGTCTATATTCATCTCTCCTATATAGACCTGAATTCTTCATATCTCATACCTGTTGATGCCTAAATGCACCAAAACCCTTAATTGTGCCAATCCCTAACAGGTACAGTGGTGAGCCAGAGAAAGCTTAAAGGAGGAGAGCCAGGAATCTGGTCTCTAATCTGGGCACTCCCAGGCACTGTAGCCTTTTTAAGGTTGACTGAAATTTGTGGTTATACTTAATGTCTTCAGAATGTGATCTTTGACATCATCATCATCATCATCATCAGGGGGTGATTATCAAAGTCATCACTCCAGCCCATCTGATAAGCCTTTTCTGGGCACAGTCTGTAGGCAGCGAGTTGATAAATGAGCATGTACTTGATCATCAAAATTCAAGATGCTCAGTTTAGCTTTAATAAAGTCCCACGTTTCATTGTAGCAGATGCAAATACATTGCTGCTGGTCAATCAGGGCCACAAAGAGTTTCAGATTTGCTCTCTTATGCTGGCTGAAAAATCTGGAAGGATTTACTCTTCTAGTTACATGCCTTCAGTGTAACTACTTCCTAGTTACCTAGGGAATAGTTACACTGAAGAACTAGAACAACTGGAGAGATTAAAGATGAGGCTATTGGGAACTCTGATTTTATTCACTAAACCACTGAAAAAAAAATGAAAATATGGTTTCACTTTCTAATGGAGGGCTGCCCACTACAAACTATGGTAAAAATAAGCACAAAATCAGATTCCATGAACACTGTTGTGACTTCTAGCTGTTTAAAAGCAGCAATACCATCACTTCTTTCCTGCAAATTTTTAAAAGATGCCCTTTTTCAATCACAGCCAGGCTGTTAATCAATTAAATGCAAAGCAAAGTTTTGCCTTCAACTATAAATGTAAGATTCCAGGCATCTTCTTTTTTGAGAAGTCTGTTTTTTAAAATCATGCATGAAAATACATGACACTCTGAGTTTTCATTTTCATTGCAATCATTAAACTCAAATTTTGAAGCTTTTCACTGACGGTTAAATGTTATGTTATACTAACTTCATGAGGCTTTGAAACTTAGTGATGAATATTAACAGATCAAAGGTATTAGCAACAATCTTTAGCAGAAGTGGAACCAAAACAAAACACTAATGACCCTGGTAGAAATGAATATTTTACTTTAGTAAAAACACTTCAGACTGTGCTTTATTTGATGTCAAAATCAGAGTTCAGGAAAAATTGCTAGTTGCCTCTTTTGTCCAGGTAATTGGTACATATTGTTTCCAAAATATTTACCAATGCTTCCATTGTATAGTGTACCATCATGTGAGAGATAAACTACGAAATATAATATACATTACTAGCAACTTTGAGGAGTTGTGTTGGCACTAGATAAATAATAGGCTATTACACTACAGTAAAAGTAAGTATAATATATCAAAATCCCTGCCCACACCTACAAACCTTCATAGCTACTGGAAAAACACAGCACCCAGACCTGATTCACTCAGAGGTCCAGCTGGGGAGGTAAAGCTATTCTTTGTGCAGCTGAAACACTTCACCCCCACTTTGCACAAGCTTTTTACCGGGGTATGTCCATTTGCACTTGGGCCTTGAACATCTCATTCCACTTGGGCATGCTGGCAGAGCTTAGGGGCTAAAAAAGAGTGTGAAACACCTGAAGTGTGACCCAAATAACCCCAAAGCTTGACTGTTTCCTATGATAAATAGTGCAAATCTGCAGTAATGGCTGACAAAGCATCTGAAAGCCAAGGTAATTCCGTGTTTTATCTCGTGGGTATTGCACAGACATAATGTGCTTTTAACACTTTGTGAACAGCTTAAACACTACAGCCCACATTATCCCATGACTGGTACAGATGAGCCACATATTTAATTTCCATGAGCTCAGCTGACCAGAAAGGGCTCTGCATTTCAAATGGGAAGCAGTGCTCTCTCTCCAGGGTGTTGTGTGCTGAACTTTTCAGCCTCTCACTCACTTCCATTCACTCCCTTCATATATCAAAGAGGGAGAGCAAGTAAAATTTTTAAAAGACATGCCCAGCTATTGCCTCAAAGAACAAGAGAGCACCTAGAACACTTACCTTGAGGATCTTCCTTAGGTAAAAAGGTATCCATTTTTCAGCTTGTCATAAGCAATTGCCAGAAGAAGGCACTACTTCTGACAGCAAATATTCAGGCAGAACTAAGCTAATCCTATCTACAGCTACCTACATGCACACAAAAGAAATTAAGAGCTATTCCTTTCTCTTTCAATAAGTCAAAAGAAGGGGCACTAGTCTGGATCTTTGAAGTTTGTTGCAAAACTTTATTCAATATCACATAGAGGTAAAAAGGCTGAGTGTGTACTTTTTTTGACCATTGCCAGATGTATTGCCTGATTTTAATAAGTGCTAACCACCTGCAGCTTTTATACAAGTGGAGACTGTCTCTGACAATAGACACATAATTATCAAAACAGCAGCATATCTGGAATACCAATATGATGAGCTAAAATACTGCCCAATTTTAAGAAGCCACATTCACTTAATTATTGTTTTGTAAGTACATAAAAGGATTACTAAAATCCAGATGTTATTTACCCAATAGATCCATTTCACTTATTGTTTCTGTGGCTCCTTAGCCCAAGCAGGGAAGCAATAAATTGAGGGCATGTGTGCATGCCAATGTTCCCAATTTCCATGACTTTCAATAAAAAGAAATTTCTTCTTCTCACAACTTTTATTTTCAGACTTTTCCGGTCTTCAACTTTTTGTAAATGCAGAATTACACCAGAGTTAGCAACTATGAGTTCATACCAGGATAACTGAAAACTCTTCTGTTTTTCTTTTATAATCAGAACATCTGAAAGTAAAATGTTGGGGTTTTTTTTCATATATAAGAGATATATAATTTAAAAAAGTTCTGCACTTCTGAAAAAAATACGTAATTAAAATTATAATGAAAACACATAAAGAAAATGTATTCTCTGGCTTTAAAAAAAGTATGAAAGTCTGTAAGTATATTCAAGTAGGGAGCCATTCATTATTACCCTGGATAATACACAAATATTGAGACCTATTTCATCTAAGGCTTCTCATCCAATGATTTCAATCATTTCAATTGGAAAACTGCAGGGAAGCTAAGATATATTTTATAGCAAAAGCATATACAGTATACAAGTATTTATAGACGCTGCCTCCTAGAATAGTTGAAATTCCAGAAACCTTCACAAAATGGAAAAGAAACCAAAAATATTGCAAATGAAAATTCTTATAATTTTAGCTGCATCAAGATTGTAAAAGAACGGAAGGCATCAAAAGAAATAAAACAGCAGAAAAGTTAGACACATTCAGAGCCTATGTTAAGCTGGTCATTTGAACACAGAAGGTAATTCAAGATTGAGAGAGCTCAACATCTTGGATGATCCTTCACTCCTAATCACAGGACAGTCAGACAGCTTCTTTAGCCCAGGGCCTTCTCTGGCTCAAAAGATAACCATGAGCTTGGGGTAAAAGTTGAGCTCTGACCTAGAGAAGCCAGATAACATGATCAGAACAGTCTAAAACCAGCCCACAGCCTAGGAACCTGGGGCAGCTTTGGTCCCTGACTCTGAGGAAAGTTTGGTTTCAGGAGACAAAGGATGGAAGTTAATGTCTCTGGAATCTTGCATCCAGCTAGATAGCCATCCAAAGATGGATTAAAGTCTTCCTCATTTGCTGAAACATTTTAAGTACATGTTAAATTCCAGGCATGCATGGAATTCTCATTGATCTCAGTGAGATTTAAGATTATTATTGAATATTATTTTCAGTGCTGTCTTTAGGAGGGATATTTTTCCTAAACTGGGATATGTAGTGACTAAATACCCTGGTTCTGGCCAGGACAGAATTAATTTTTGCAGTAGCCAGGACAGGGACATGGCAAGGACATGGGGGTTATTCTATATTACCTCACTCATTTTCCAGGAAGGGGAGAAAGGGTTGCTTTGGGCCAGGGCAGCAGGGCAGAGAGAGCAGTCAGGCACTGTCGGTGGTGTCTGCAGAGTGAGCAATAACATTTAATTTCTTGTACACTCTTGTCATGAGCATTGCTGCTCTTACTGTTCATTTTCTTATCTCACTGCTGCTTCCAGCGAATTGTTCTTACCTTTTGTGCTCCCATTCCCCTCCCCAGCCTGCCACAAGGGAGCGGAGTGGAGGCACGAAGGGAGAGGGATAGGGCGGAGAGAGCGAGCAGTGCGCAGTGTGAGGAGGCTTCAGTGGGAACACTAAATGGGGGAACAGAGTTCCTAAACCACAACATCTAGTACTAATTTTTACTGTTGTATTGCTAGACTACACTGTGGAGGAATATGCTTCTGTACAAAACTTTTGATAAGTGGTAACAGTAAAGCACTTTGGATAAGTAGTAACTGTAATTATTCTGGCCTTATCTTCTCAGACAAACAACCCTAATTCCAGAATAGCTTAAGCCTCAAATTAAGCTTCAAAAGCCTTCTTGACACCTAACCTGCCACAGATACTCAGATTTGATTTTGGAATAAAGTTTTCTTTTCATAAATAAGGATACTAAGAAGTAAATATTGAGCTGCCAGTAGAGGAAAGCAATTAAAGATGTCCACCAGAAGTTTGGGCATCAGGAAAAGTCCTGTAGACTGAATTTCCAGTTCAAGGGAAGAACTCTGTTTACAGGGATGATCCTGTCAGTATGGCTGCTCTCGCTCTGCAGCAGTAGTCACTGAGCACATGCCTCACCCTATTCATTTTATCACTGCTTCACCCGATCATGAAGTGAGCTACAGTAAAATCAGAGAACTAAAAATTGAACATAAATTGACCTATTTTTGTTTATCATAACAACAGCAGCAAAGAAAACTGGGGTGTAACAACGATATCAGCAAATACAGTCAAGAAATAAACTGAATTTTATACAAAGGGTTGGCACTTCTTTAACTGTCAAGAGAATATAATCGCAAAGCAGAAGATATTATAACAAAACTACAAAAGGTGCACAAATATTGAAGTAAAATGTGCTGTCTACACGCAATACAAACTATTAAAGAAAGCTCCACATCTCATTGCAAACTGGTTTTTCATGCCACCATTGCACCTGTGGGTGGGAGGTGCCACTGCTGCCTGACACCTTGTTGGTGTATTTAGGAGAAATATTGCAAGGCAAAGGTCAAAACTGCCAACATGGAAGTCTTGAGGTGGCTATGCCTGTGTACATAAACCAGATGAAAAAAGCAGGCACTGAGTTTCTTCCCACTTCACCTTCAGAAGAGGCAACTGCACATTGGAATTTGTCCTGCCTCTTGCTAACAGTGTTATGAAGTGCAAACAAAGCATCTCTTGGCAGGTTGGGAGAGACAGAAGTCCAGCTCTCTGTACTGGGAACCTCCTGCTACACACGCTCTGCCTCTAAGAGCATTCCTCTAGCAAGGGCCGTGGCCACCTGCCTGTCCACAGTTCCCCCTAAGCCTTAGGGGCAGGTGTCACCTCACACTGTCCTCAGACTGTGCATGAATTGGCAGATGTCCTAGGCCAAGCATCTCCAAACTTATCCTGCTCTTCATTTATCCAAAGCAGTGCTAAAAGTTTCTTAGAAACACAAAGAAGAACAGGAAAGAGAGCATTTAAATTATTTACCACCATGATGCTTGTGGTGTCACATGAAAAACAGGCTTTTTCAGCACTGTAGAATTGTATTTAAAATTCACTGTACTGGCATTGTTGTTCACAAACCCCAGGAGGAGTCAGCCAGTAACATCCAACACACTAAAAAGAGAAATTTCCCCCAAATGTCTTTGACTTTCCAAAGCTACTGGCAAATTGTAATTGAGATGAACATGCAAGTGGGCTAATCCACTTGGGTAAAACATCTATTTATTGGCTCGGGGTCAGTTCTGTGAATAATCAAAATGAAATGCTGTGCTCACCAGAATTTATTATTTTATTTTAGAAACAGTTAATATAAGTGGGCAAGGGGGACACTAGGGAAAATATTCTCTCATCTGCAATAGTATTTATTGCATATAATTTCTTTTTTTCTTTTTCTTTTTTTCTTTTTTTCTTTTTTTCTTTTTTTCTTTTTTTCTTTTTTTCCTTAGGACAGAAAGATTTAGGTCAGGAAATATTTTTCATGGAAAACAACTAGTTCATTTGCAAATCCTCCTTGGAATGCACATGCTCTTGGCAGGTTAACATTTGCCTAAAGGGGTCTCTGATGAGGAGAAACAAGGACTTCTGATTCCATCAGAGCCAGCCCTTAGCAGTAGCCTAGATCACATATACTCAGCATTCAGAGACATGAAAGAAAAAGCATCCCCCTCAAAACAACAAACAAAAAGGGAAGTGGGGGGTGGGGAGAGGAGGAGGAGGAGAAGAATGCTGTTAGTGTGTGTATGTGGGGGTGAACAAAAATTATAAGAAAAAAACCACTACAAATAAGCAAAACTCCCAAAACTAATGTAAGATATCAATTCAGTTTTAGTTATGGTTTGTGTTTTGTTGGGGGATTTTTAATGGTGTAATAGTTTTATTTACCTGCATGGTAGGGTAGACTTCTCTAACGATTCAACCACCAAGAAAGCAGTCGCTTTTAAAGAACTTTTACCTTCTTGCTCCCTCTAGTGCTCCAAGAAACCCTGCAAAATTTTACATAGCTCTAACAAGAAGGTTTTCCTCATTATTTCCTTTCCCATTGCAAGCAACAAAAGCGACTAGATAGGAAAGGACCAAGACTGAATTTATTGTGGCAATAATTTGAAATGTAAACCTTCACTTGGCATGCTGCTATGTAATCCAAATTGTTGTAAGGTCCTTTCCACTGCTCAGATTATTATGGCTTATCTTTTGCAGACAAAGCAATATCTGGATTTGAGGCAAGAAGTACAAATATGCACATCACTATAATTCTTTTTGAACACTTTTTGACATTGATGGCACAGACCCAAGATGTGATCATCAACTAAACATTCCTATTACCAAAGAAAAAAAATGTGCCTGCTTGTTGTACTTAGTAACTTGTCTGCATCATGGTGCAGAGTCATAAAGCTAGCCACTCTCAACTTTGAGCAAAGAACTTAAGTTTCTAAGCTTAAAGGAAAACCCATCGTCTACTAGCTATCACCATTAACATTTGCTACCCTACAGGCTGCTAGAGATGGCAACAAGCCTGAACTAATTGATTATGCATGAGAAGCAGCACTGCTACAATTGCACAGGACAGCAGGTAGCAAAAATCATCCTATCCCCAAACACCACTTTTTCTACATTTTAAGAAGTTCACCTTTTGGTATTTTTATGTTTTAAAGAGAAAGGCCAAATCTGAAACGTGAACACAGCACAACACTTATTCCCCATAACTGCAACTGGCCAAAGACAATGCTGCTCCCAGGCTCCTCAGTGGATCAAGTTAAAGTCTGAAATGCCAAGTTAGCAAGACAAGACAGTGATAATTACCTTCCTGAGGAGTAGAAGTACTTACAGTATAGGCATCTGCAGAATCTGCTGTGGAAAACATTATTCTGTCATACAGACAGGGGCAGAGCCTAGAAAACTAGTACTTCTAGTTTTTCCAGTCTGACTTTTGCCAGTGGCAAGATAGGAACATCCTCATGGCAATAGCGCATAATGAGATCAAATCTTCTGCTGCACCAGCACAATCTTCCTGCCACTGTGTAAATTAGAGATGGAGAATAGCAAGGCCCTTGATTCTCTTAGTTTTCAAAGACATTTTTTAAAATTATTTTTGCTACACACAGGAATATCGTGGATCAGAATGACATTAAAATAAAACATTTTCTTCTTTTTTTTAATATCTACAGATTTCGGTGTCAAGCTTGCCATAGACAACAGTGGTCTTAGTATACAAATATTATTTCAAGATTCCATGTCAAATAAACTGTCATATTCTTTAATGATACATCAAGAGGCCAACACTTTTTGCTTGCATGACATCAATTGAAATTCTGTCTCCTTCAGTGTGCTATGTGCCTGAGTCTTTGAAGGAAGGCTTAAGTCA
>WAAG01081763.1:268-67328 GCA_013390105.1 Tichodroma muraria
AGAGCACTTAATACACTCTGTGATACCCTATACTGCCATTATTAACTACTGGCAGAAGAGCCTCCTACCTTTGCCATGCTTTCAATTTCCCAGGAAAAAAATCCATGTTGTTATTGAAGGGCTCAGCCCACTGCTTCAGTAGAGGCTTTGCTGCTGCCTCCTGCTGTTAGGTGTTTTTAATCATAGGTTTAAAAAAGGTAGTGGAGAGAATGGGCAGCAATTAAAGTAAGCACAGTATTATTCTTATAAGTAGATCTTGCAGTGTCTGAAGTAAAGGTTTTAAACATGTAGTGACACTGTAGGTACCCACAATGTAAAGATCTCCTTGATTCAGTGTTTGTTTTTCCCTTGATGCTCTATGGCACCATAGGAAGATCCTGTGCACAAATTTCAAGGCAGGATAAAAATAACTTTAAAACACACGTCTGTGGGGTTTTAGAGATGTAAAAAGTGGGACTATTTTAATTCTACAGAAGGAAAACTAAATCCAAATCACACACTAATGCATATTTCAGTGTTCTATCCTACTTGTTCTCCAACAACATTTAGTAAAAGAAAGCCTCTCCCAACAGCCTCCAGTACTTACCCTATTGCAGATATCCCAAAGAATCTTAGTGCTGACATAGCAGGAAGATGGTTGGGAAGATGCTGATGGTGAGAGGCTCTGGAGCAGCACCATTGTCTTTATGCATATCCTGAGTCACTAGATGGTCTCAGGAGGAATATAAGGGAGAAGAGTGGAGGAGGATTTGCAGTGGGTGGTTATGACATCCCTGTGTGAAGCAGAAACAAGCTCCTGTTTGGGCACATGCCTTGGCAGTGGGAACCACATTCCCATGTACCTAAACTGGGTTGACTCGTACTCGATCTGCAAATGCATCCCGATGACTGAAACAAGACTAACAGCTATTTCACTCCCTAGTGACATCAAACTCCACATTAGTCTCAGATCTTAATTTGCACATTTTTAATGAAATTTTTATAAAACCGTGACTTCCGGACATGCTGCACTAGCTGCAACAATATCAGGAAGGAGACATTTCCTTTCTTGATTTTGATTGTGTAATAATCTTCATCATGCAAGACAGTACAGATGTTCCTGATGCTACCACACCAAGCAGTCTGCTACAAAGTCATTAAGTGCTAAAAATAACTAAAAACAAAAGGAGATGCTTATCCCAGTATTGACCTACGGTTAAAAAAATGGCAAAAAGGTATTAGTTTCTACCTGTGATTTTTCATTCCCACCTTCTGTGTTTCCTTTCATGTCAGCAAACGATAGTTATCTGAGATAATATTTTCTAATGGGAAGCTGAAATTATTGGACCTGTCTGAGGAAAAATAGTTCNAGTCTGACGTTAGGGATGTTGCTTTCCCATTTGCTATTTCTGGAGACAGATGAATTTTCCCTTTCCCCCTGTGCTTGACAGCAAACTCTGCCCATGAGAGGATGACAGTCAGGTCCTGCTGGCTGTGGCCTCACACCCTGATGAGCACTGCTTTGAAGAAGTTATCCAACAGGCCAGAGATGTCATTTTTCATGGGTTACAGTAGCTCTTCACACTGATTATTGATCTGTGATTGTTTTCAGGAACTGCCTGATTTAGAAGATGTGGTTGTGAGTGAGTTTCCCCTAGAAGAGGAAATCTTTGTTCAAAAGGTAATATTTTCATTAATTCCAGCAATGAAACTTCTCTAAACACATTTACAAAGGTTTTGCAGAATGAGGATAATCTAAGTTGTGAAATGCTGCTTTGGGAGATGCAATCACTTATGCATTTACAAACTAAAATGGATGGTTTCAGCAGTTCACATCTACATGTAAATCTTCCTTTGTTTAAATCTGACTTTTTTACATTTTTGTGTAGCAAAAAATAGAATAAAAACTTATGATCAGTAATGCAACATATACATAAGTTTAATATCTTAATTGGATGTAGTGTTATACTGAAGATTGGTCTTAAAATATACTCTACCAGTATTAATATGGTGCAAATTGCCTGCTGCTGAATAAAATCTGACTTTTCAACTGAAATCACAGAGAAATTGAAACTCCTCCTCTCTACTGCAGGCCAGTCCTTGTCCACCTTAAGACTTCTGCTTTGCTCGAACTAATCTTTTAGACACAAGCCTATAAGAAGAAATAGAAGGGAAAAAAAGAAGACAACAAAGTTTAAAAGCACAGTTTTGATTTTCATGCTGATCATAGAATCATACTGGCCTTGTTGGAGACAGAGGCTGGCACAGTACATGCTCTTCATGCTCTTACAAGTCTTTCCAAGATAATGCCAACTGTTCCTACAGTCAGCACAAGGCATGAAATTGATTTGCCCTTTTGATCACAGACTCATAAAAGGGATGCAACATGTCTTAGCCAACAAAGCCTTCAATTAAAAGAAGGCAAGGAAAGAGGATTAGGGAAGGAGGATGTGTTAGCAGCTGTCCTGCTCCAAAGGCTGCTCAGTTCTCAGCTGAAGACAGGTGAAGATGTTGGTCAGGTTCCTCTGTTTGGAGTAAAATATTAGGACAGAGCCCACACACTGCTCTTTTTATGAACTGTTAATTAGTTTATAGTCAGTTCATTGGTGATGCCTGAGAAATTGCTAACCTAAGATTCATTCACAAAGCAGCAGAGCTATGGGTGAAGGATATGTTCCATACATTTTATGAGAACAGGACATTAAAGCTGACAACTGTTACATAGATCCAATAAATATTTACCAATCCTCTGGCTTTTATATCTAAGAATAATTTTTCAATTACATTTCTACCTTTACAGCAGGACTATCACCCAAAGATTGAAATAATTTCTGAAGTGACAAATGACAGCAATTCTGCATTAGAAGAAAACAATAAAAGCATGCTTGAGAATTCAGTAGAAGAAGTTCCAACAGCAATTTTTTCAAATGTACGTCAGAACCATAAAGAGCATGAAAAGGAACACTTAAGACCCCTCCTCAAAAGCTTCTTTGCAGAGCCTGATAATTCAGAAGAATACTTGGAGATCAAAGACAAAGAGGTAGCCCCTTTGAAACCCTTGATACAAGAGGTAATCACTGAGCCCAAGCATCATCTGCTATTGTCACCAGTCTGTCATCAACCAGATAACCCGAGCTCGTGGGAAGAGGATGGTAAGTTTACAGTGACATTATTAATCACAGAGAAAACAGGGCACACTAAGGATCTGTTCAGCTCCTGTTGAAGGTTGTTAGTTACAATCACCTCTTCTTTTTATTTATGTGGGAATCCTAATAATTAGGAATTAAAATGTTTTCTTCTTATACAGAGGATTTCTTACTGAGTTTCATTTAAATGGTTTTAAAGAAATTGGGCTCTATATTTCTTTCTTCAGTATTAAAGACCACGAGTGAGTTTCATTTGCCCTTTGCCTTTGTGCTTCTAACAGGGAATGGCAGTGATGGAGAAGCACAGGGCCTGGCTGAAGGGGAAGGATGTCCCCATAAAGCACAAGGTGACAAAGATGACGAGAGTGGATTGGATTAATCATTTCAAAAAAAACAGACCGAATCTAGAGCACAGTGTCTGACTGACTGCATGGCAATATTCCCAAAATATGGAGGCCAGCAATGGGACCATTTGTTAAAAATGACATAACACTGTGATATCAAACCCACTGCCCTTGGCTCCAAGCTCCTCAGGGCAGCCACCTGGTCACTACTTTGGAAACGACTGTTTCGAGGTTAAATTCCAGTCTTGTGTTATTTGTGCCTTTGTACGCTTCTAGAAATGCCTTAGTAACATGCTTATATATGAGTTTCATTACAAATGTAGTTTCAAGCATAATTCAGTGTGTCTGTCACATCACTAAATAAAAATTCTACTTGTAACTGCATATATTTTCACTTGGTGTTTTATATTTTAAGTCCATACCAGTGTACATCATAGCAGATAGACTCCAATGGCAAATTGCTTCTCGATGGGATATTTTAGTGACCTAATATTCCTTGACATTATGATTGTGTATGCCTAAAAAGATGCAGAAATAGCATCCATGCACAGAATATCTGGTTTTACCTTTTAGGGCCTCTGTAATGAAACATACACTTATATCTGCTGCTTTTACTGTTTTTCATTGAGACGTGTCTCAAGATCTGGATTTTGAGTATAGCCAAGTTTAGGTGAATGTCTTCTTTCATATTTCTATACATCTCTAATAATTTGTAATAAATAGAATTGAACAATTCTTGTAGGTGTGCAAATTTAAAGGAAAAAAAATATTACTATGAGCTTGTTGAAAAGATTTATTTCCTATCACCTGGGCTTAAGTGCCATCTGGTGGCAAGAGAACCAGACCTCACAGTAACACAAAATAATTGTGAAAGCCCTCAGAGAGAACAACACAATTGCTTTAAATTTCATCCATTTTCCACCTTGCACGAGTTAAAACATGCTGGCAAAAGCCTTGGCCTCCAGCGTAGCGACTCCCCGGCGGGGGCCCGGGTGGCACGGCCACGTTGCTGCCTCGAGGTATTAGGGCAAAAATCCCTTAGGTGGAAAATAAAATGAGGGATAGGCACGATCCAGTGACCCGAAACAAATCAACTTTAAGAACGAAAAAGGTAACAACCCTCAACTACACAAGAGAAGCCCAAAACAGTACGGAGTGCACTAGGAAAAGGGGAGGGCCAGGGTGAAACAGTAGCTTATATATGGTAGGTTATATAGGGGTGGAGTCTGAGGGAAGGGTTCCAATGGGAAGTGAGGATTAGGAATATGTAAAACATTGCTGGGGCAGCCCAACCAATGGGAGTAATGAGAACTGTGAAATTTCTAGAAACATTAACATAACATTAGCATACTGACTCCCAGGGGGTTATGGGAGTGAGCTTTTGTCCTCCAAAACTAAAGGGGGGTTTTCCCACGGGGGAATTTGCTTAAGGGGGGTTTTAACCTAAAGTTTTCATGGACCCCAACACTCCAGGACAGGGTGGGGGTAAGCCACGGACCTGTGGAGAACAGAGTTATCTGAAAGCACTGGTGCAGGCATCTGCAGATGCTGCCACCAACCTGTATGAGCTCACTCCTAAAATAGCTGCTTCCTTTTCTGACAGAAAGCTGGATAAGGACTATATTTAGGACTTTGGGTTTTGCACTTTCCATGCTGTGTTTTGGTGCCTGTCCACTTACTACACTAAAAACAAGCAGAAAGGATCACATTATGTTTGCAAACAAAAGGTTTAAAAAAAAAAAAATCCAAGAATAAGTTTGAGCTCTGTTATCACGGAAAGCAAGAAAAATAGGACAAATGGGGGCAAAAAGCAGCAAATAGTTTCAAGAACTGTAGATTCTTTTACTGTGATCCCTATTTTACCAGCTGTATCCACCCTGAGTGGCATTTTAGTTTGAAGAATTCAGCAGCTTTCCAAGCTGTGCTTACTTTGCCACATTTTACATGGGAGGTCTCCCCAGCCCCTGTGTGCTCACACAGTGACCACAACCCACCAGTGGGCCCTCACAAGGGAACCTCTGAATGCTTAGAAGCGATTTTCACTTGTCACTGAGGACTTGGGAAGGAGAAAAGGAGTAAGGGATAGAAGAAAGGAGTGAGAGAAATGCCAAGGCATGACTAAATGAGAAAAAGGAAACATGTTTAATTAGTGTCTTCTGTAAAACTTTACAAATGTACAGCATAGTGCAAAAACGCAGTCTCAGCACATCACCTTCAAGTAAAATTAACAATATAAAAAGCCGAGGAACACAAGCTTCCTTCTTCACAGGAATGGCTCCCAAGTGCTCTTCCTGGAGGTTCCTCTCTCACCATCAAGCTCCAATCTCATGTTTATAGTAGAGCAAAAAGCCTAAAGAAAACCCCACCAACCCTCCTGAGAGGCTGCTCCCCACGAGCACAGGCTGGAGCTTGCCCTATAAGACACAGCCTGAGACAGAGCCAGGACCCAGCTGCACCTGGCTGTGCCCACGGGCAGCTCTCCCCAGGGGTTCATTTCTCAACCCCAACCAGACAACCCAGTCAGACACAAGAATATGCGCAGCCTCAAGCATGTGACAGGCTCCATAAAAATACAGGAAAACTACTTGAAGTGAAGCCTGTGCTTAAATACATTGTTGCATCGATACATTCAGTGTTAACATGACAGCAGCCTAGAGTGTGGGAGTTCAGGAAGGGTGTAAATCTTGAACATAACGCTGTCGGTGTCAGGAGACACCAGGCAGTTTTCAATTACCTATGAGAAAAGAAGTAAACAGAGTGCAACTCAATGACTTTCCATCACTGGAAAGGGCAAAATAGGGTGGAAATGGGCTGATCTAGGTGAAATTTCTAAGCACAAATCTGTCAAAAAGAAAAACCTTGTCCAGGATACACTCAAGCACATCATCTAAATACCAGGCCAGTGAGGGCTGCTGGAATTTTCCCTTAGTCCTGAACACAAAAACAGTGGCCGGGATGAATTCAGGAGCTCTCACAACCTTGCTCCTGCACAGACCACACCACCACCAAGGCAGTGACAGAGCTCCCAGCACAGAAATCGGCTGGGCAAAAATGTGCTCAAAAGTGAATGTTTCTGAACTAACACATTTGTTCACATAGTGATAAATGGATGGAGGAAAGGGCTGTGACAGGAAGGTACATTTTAAAAATGCTCATCTTATTGAGGAGATTTTGAGCCTGCACTCGTCTGACTTGATTAGCTACACTTTGGGGTGGATGCTGCTTGACCACAACGCTCAGAAATGTGGTTCATAACCAAGAATTGTCATGGCAATGAAGGCAGGCAGAGCATTTCCTCAAATGATACTGGCACAGTTTAAACCTCCCTGTCTAAGCCCTTAGGAGGCCTGAGTTAATTGAATTTCCTGGGTCTGTCCTACTGCATTTGGGTAACCTTCCTAAGGAAAAGCAACTCAGGTAGAAGATACTGAGATAAATAATACGTTCTCATTAGAACTACAGCATAAAAAACAAAGCTCTGCTTTGTTGAGAAACTCAGTTGTCAGGAACCACATGGATGGGGAAGGTTAGTTCAGCCTTTGAGGCTGGTCTCAGATGCACAAAGGACAGAAGAAAAGTTTGTGGGACATGGTGGACTAACCATTCTGCCTCTCTCCTACACTGAGCAGCTGAGAGTCCTTCTAAAAAGGGGATCCAATAAATTAAACTGTTTAATCAGATTTCATACATCAATAAACCAACAGGCACATCGTCCGGGGAAATAGAACAGGTCAAAGCCAAGGAAAAAAAAACAACATTGGACTGGACATGGAATACTTAGCCAGCACCAAAACCCAGAGTGCACTCCCTCAGGCCTCTCTGCACATGGAAAATTGTGTGTGCAGAAAAGTCTATCCCTTTTCTATTTTTTAAGTATGGAGTGTCCTGCTTTTATGTAAGAGAAAATAAATTTGGGGCAAAACAAATCCCAAACAACAAAAGCTCTCAACTCAGCATGGGATGTTTTGCGGCCTGTGATGGTCTGTAGCTCCCCGAAGAGCCAGAGGCACATTCTTGGTGGGGTCACTCAGAAAACAAGCTTCTATACACCCCAAGAGATCTTTTTCCTACTCACCCTAGGAGGAACAAGTGCATCCCATCAAACCCAGAAAATGAATAAAAAATCTTTTTAGAGCATTGGACTGGCAAGTAGAACTATTTTCCTATTAAAAAAACAGCATCAATAAGGATCAGGCATCTTAGCTGATCTGTGCTGCCATTGTTGCCATAACAGTTTGCCATTGCAGGCAATAGTCAGGATCACTATTTTATGAAGTCTCAGATGGACTTTCAAGCTACTCTTCACTTAAATGTTATTAAAAGTTTTGAAATTTCTAAAGCATTTTCAAGGAAAAAAAAAAAAAATCCCAGCAAGTTCTCGCTCCCCCTTGGAGCAAGCACCAGAAGTAGTATTTTGTTTTAAAAAACACTGAAATCCAGGTGCAGGGAGGGTAATGCATCAGCTACTGACCATTTCCATCTACTCAAAATAAAAAAAAAGGGGCACAAAAAGAAACTCTTTTGCAGGTTTCTGAGTCAGTTTTGTTTCTTTACATTCAAACCTGTGTATGCTTGGATGGGTGGGAGGGAGTTGTTTTTTGGAAGCCAGATCACTGGCTGTTGTCCATTGAAGAGCTCAGGTTTAGAGGTATATCCCCTTGGACACCCATAGAGGACATATAGGAAGCTATATTTTCAGGAGGAACATAAAGTGATGAATTTTCAGGCAAGCTGATGAGGTCATTCCCAAAGATGGACTGACGGTCGAGGAGGAACTGCTGGGCACTTTCAAGAATGACATCTTTCCCTAGGAATAGACAGCAGAAAATTCAGCTTCTGGAAGGCAGGTTGCCTGGCTTTACATATGTAGAACTAAAAAGTGACGAATCCAACTGCAGCAGTGACTGAGGAGCCTCACTCCAGCAAAATCATTTGGAAACACTCGAAAGCGCATTAAAATAAGGGGAGTCTCTGCAGGTCACCAGGTGGGTTCTGCCTGAAAGCTGAGATGCCTCACGAGAGAAAAAGGGATAACTGAATGCTGGAGACACTGAGAAAAGGATGAGAGCAGCTGCTTTTCTCCTTCACTCAAGATGTGTCTTTCTCCCTTTTTGTAGAAGGACCAGAAAGGCTTTGCAAACAGGAGATGCTCAGGGACTCTCTTCAGTGTCCCTGGGCTTTTAATGCCTTGGAGGTGCTCATGAAAGAGGCTGAGGCTGGAAGTCCTTGAATGATACACAATGAATCAAAATGGGGCAGGCTCAGGTGGCTACAGCACCAAACTGAGGCTCACAAGAGCTTCTCTTTCAGGTCTGTCCCAGCTGAACACACATGAACATACATCACAATTCCACAACCAGGGCAACACTCCTGCATTCATATCTAAGGTCAAAGACACGCTTTATCAGAGTCAGCAAGTGAACCAACTGGACTGTTCCCTTGAGGTCTGCTAAAAGGTCTGGAGAAAGAGACACACAACCTGTACCTCTGGCTGCCAGCAGCTACTGGGGCACCTCCCCTGCAGCAGGAACCAGAGGAAACCCAGGACTGTACAGCTCTTACCACCCCTACCCACTGAGATCACCACATTGCTCTGAGGGGGCAACAAACAGGCAGAGAAAACAGTGGAAACACTGACAGTCACGATGGGACCCATTGCTAAACCAGTTCAGTTCCATTTACACCTCAGTTTATCCCCCACCCTTTTCCCACAGCTCAGGAACTGGCTTAGCAGCTGCTCTGGAAACACTGCTGACTGACAATCAGGAAAGTAAAATGACAGACATGGTTTGCTCCCTCCAATGGCAAACTGTCAGTGTTGGACATCATATCTGGCTGCCTGAACAACATCCCACTGCCAAGTCCACAGAGCTGTTGGTGCTCCTACCTGGGCAGGCGTTGTTGAATGATGGGTTGAACACTTTTGGGGGCAGTTCAGTTGCACTCTTCTCCAGATCCACTGTGAGTCGCTGCATCTTGATGCAAAAATATAAACTACAATGTACAATTATACAAAGACAGGGGAGCTTGTTAGAACTAGGCCATGTCTGAGCACCGGTGCTTCACCCCACTGCACAACCCCCACCAGTAACACAAGCCATCCTCCCTGCCCGGCCTCTCCTCCCAGCCTCACTGCACTTCACTGAAACAGCCACACCGTGTGCTCAAGGGCAGACCTGCCTGAAGGACAGGGCTGTGGGAGGTGCAATCTCCTATTCAGCACCGGCTAATATAGTGAGAAGCTCATGTCACATGAGGGGCCAGGCTGGTGTCACTGTGGCTGCCATACAAAGCAAATCCACAGTCCTCTGCAGCCAGTAACAAAGAGAAAAAGAGATTTTCTTTCCATTTTCCTCTGACTATCTTTAAAGTGAAGCTAGTTTTTGCTTACACAGTGCTCTAGGCACAGAGCTAGCTCCTGCATGCGTTGCTTCCAGGCTTCTCCACGCTCATGACTTTCTGTAGGACAAGCAAGAGCCCCTGGGAAATTTAGTGGGCTCAAGGACTGAACTATTGAACACTGCAGCCTCCTTTCCTGGCCTTTTCTCTCATGCAATTATTTTTAAAATTAAAAAGGTTAATAAAAAGGTTACAGCCCTTGCTTCCAAGGCTTGCTAATTAATATTAACTATTTTTTAGACACTCTGCTTCTTAACACTCAGGAAGTAAATTAAAAATTATTAAAACCTAAAAAGGATGTTGATACCATGAAGAAGTCTTAGAGACCTTTTGCATTTCATTAGGGTAGATAACACTCTACTTGTGCATCTGTAGAGATATCTGGCAGAACCATCCAAGCCTCCATCCAACTTGGTTGTCAGCGAGGGCTCTGAAAATTCACTCTCCATCACACAGGAAAAAGAACCCAGCCATGCAATACACTTCCAACCTTAATGCTTCTGTGAGTCTATGGTTTCCTTCACTGTCTATTTAACCTGCTCTTTCTGCACTGCAGAAATGTCTGTGCAAGTATCAATTCCAAACAAATATTGCCAAACAATTTCTCCTGTTTCTTCATGTATGGGCATGCAGGAACCTCTGTTCTAATTGCATGGCATTTTACTGCTCCTAAACATACAGGGATGGCTGCACTTTGTAAAGGCATATTTTATAAAGAACTTTGGCACAAAGACACTTCATAAATCTATGGTATTAGTAGGATGTGACATTCTCACTAAGAGAAAGTTTAGAGCAGCCAGTTGCAATTAAAGACTCCAGGACACCAACAGTCAGTCAGAGCTTGTCTCCAGACAAAGCCTGGCTGAGTGGGAAAAACAGGTCAAGAGTATAATATAACACTCTCATGCTGCCCCCATGAGATGCCTACGTGCTGTGCTTTTAGCTCACTCTCCCCTCTGGTTATGAAATAACTTCCTCAGTTATGCACAAGCTCTGCTTCACAGTTCCATTATTATTTAGGCAAGGAGATTTAGGGGAAGGTGTCCCTGCAGTGGGCAGGGGGTTTGGAACAGGATGAACATTAAGGTCGCTTCCACTTTGGCCATTCTGGGGTTCTGTGATTGGTATTACCATATCTTAGAAAGGCACATCTCTTACCGGGGACAGACCGGCTTCCATCTCAGTCAAATTCCACTCACTCAGAGATAAATTGGGATTAAAGACCTGTTGGGACAAAAACACAGGGGCTTAGGGCTCTGAAAGGTGTAATGGTTTGAGATTCTCATGCCCTCCCCTGCCTGCTGGGGGGTGCAGCCCTGCAGTAACTGAAGCTGCAGACAAAGGCTCCTGTGCTGACTTGTGGCACGGCTGGGCTGGGCTGTGGGCTCTTGTGCTGATCCACGAGCCCTGCTGCCTGCCAGGGGAGGGACAGCACAGGCACCCCATGCCACTGTCTTGTCACAAACCAGGGCAGCTGCACACACAAATCAAAGCCCTTCTCTGCTGCTCTTGAGTCCTAGGACACTCCCAGATTCATATGACTTTTAAAAGCATTCCAGAATTTAGTAGCAGAGGGCAGGTTACTGTTGTATCTGGGCTTTGGTGGCAATTTCTTGAAAAGTCTGAGCAATTTGGGAAAAGGAGCTGTTGATCTGAGGCCAATTTTATGATTCATTCTCACTCTTGTGACATTAGTTGCACAGAGAAGTGTGTCAATAACAGGAAAACGCTTTCTAATGAGAAACAAGAAACAGGAACCAACAGTCAGTATAGAGCAGGCCATTAGAAAGGCTCTCTGTAAAGTCAGAATCAACCACAGACATTTGGGAACTGACTTGAAGAGAATAAGATTGATTTTTTTTAAATGACTTTTCATTCTGTTTATCCATGCAAGCTTACAACATGCCTTTACCTGAAGCACCTCCTCAAGGGAGCATATATTTGACATAGAGATTTTTTCCTATATACAGACTTACTTGATTATTGGCAAAAACCTTTTATATACCAACTATATGTACAACAGAGAAATAAATAAACCTTCCTATTTCTGCATGTCTGCTTAAGAAAAAGCCACCATCCGTTTCTAAAGAAAGGTGATCTAAGAACTAAGACTGATAAATACCTCAGCAGAGAGAGGATTTTACATTGGCTACATTTCCCAGAATAGGAGGAAGAGGGGAAGGTAGGAAAAGCTAAACACAATCTAGGAATATCTAAGATGTAGAATATGCAGAAAATAAATTAACCCCTACAAAGCAATTATCAAACTAGCTAGAGAGTCATATTAAACCTATTTTACATAAATGTGTCAGGTCTCATGTTGATTTCTTTACCAAATGGAGTTTCTAGGAGTTTTGTGCTCCTAGAAGTTCAAATATTCATATTAAAAATAAAATTTAAAAAAGGCACAATTTAAAGCTGAAATCTTATGAGCAGGTCAAAACAGACTACATGTGGCAGATAAAAGGCCACAAGAGAACAAGCAGCATGACCTGATTCACCGCCCAAAGGAACCTCTGTGAACTTCACAGTTCTGTTTGATGCAGCCTTCCCAGCAACACTCACATCCAAGAGGCTGGCAGGCTCCAGGCTGTACTGCTGGCTCCTCAGCAGCAGCTGCAGCCCCTCCAGGCTCCAGTCGGTGCCCTCCAACGGGTCTGAAATATCTGTTCTGAGAAAACACAAGGGGAAATATGGCCACAAAGGAAACTTGCATAGATACCTACAGAAAGCAGGACTAAGCAGCCTTCCAAAAGGATGTTTATGCTTGTATCTCATTTTGAAAACCAACCCACTCACAGTCAGCCTGGGTTTAATGCCATAAAACTTGGTTTAATCCCAGAGTACAACTCAGCAGAGCACACAGGGGACAGGGCAGATGGTAAAAAAAAAGAGACAATCCCTCTCCTGGGTGACACGTGGTTTGGGGATGGATAGTCTGTGCTCATCTCAACACTGGGAACATTAAAGCTTTCCTTAGAATAAATCCTTTTAGAGATGCACTCGGAACCACAACAGGCTGCATTGCCATTCTCCTTGGTCCAAGATGCCTGAATTACAGTTAACTAATGCTTTCTAAAGGAGTGACTTTTAGCTGCAGGCATTTACCCTGTAGGCTGCATTTACTAGAGACATTCAGCTAAATGAGCAACAGTGAGGCCCTGCTGTGATTAACCCCCCCATAGGCTATTAAAAATTTCTCTTAAAATCAGGTCTTTTTAAAAAAAAGGATTATTTTTCTTCTAGTAATAGGTTTTTAAGCATCCAGTGTGTTCAGAAGGAGGAATTTGATTCTCTGTAAGGACTTAAAGGAAAACAGAAGCTGTTCTGGTAACCCTATTGAGTGTTTTGGGCTCCCCTCCCTCATGGTCCTCCTTACATTGCTGCAGTTGCCATCAAGAATGAACTGCAGTTAAGTTCTACATCATCCACCCAGCTGCACCATGCTTTCCTTCTGCTGGTGAGGCCTGCTGGACACTCCCCCATGACATGGGTGCTGCTGGGATTTCAGTGTCAGAGCACAGCCCCAGAAGTGGCTCACTGGGATCACCCTGGGGCTGAGCCTAATGTCACAGTGCCAGGCCCCTGGGCAGGGGTGTAGCACAGTCCAGTGCAGGCCTCCAGACACAGGTGCTGGTCTGGGCTGCAGCTTTCATTCTGGTCTTGGGCACATCCCTCTCAATGCAAAAAGCCTCTTCCTGCTCCCACAGCTCTGATGCACATCCTCTGACAGCTCTTCCTCTCCTGGGTCCTTCAATCAAGTGATGCCCCCTACCTCTGTGAACTGTCCCCTGGGATTCAGGGGTCCTCTAGCAGGTGTCACAGGTACAGGATGGGGCTCACCAGGCAGCACTCATCTATTCAAAGTCACCCACCCTCCCTCCCCACCCTGGGAACGGGAGGAGAGGGCCATGAGCAGGCAGGGCCACAGCTCTCCCTAGCTCGCCTCACCTGTCCAGCAGTGCCCTCCTGCCTCTCCTCTCGGGTGGCTGGGAGGTCCCTGGTGGGGCTGCACCACAGCTGCCTTTGCCCTCCAGGACAGACTGAACCATGGCCACCGGCAGCACCGGGGGCTCGGAGCAGGCCCGGCAGCCGGGCAGGGGCACCTCGGGCTCCGCGCTGGCCTTCACTCCAGGGCTCACTGGCTCTTCCTTGATCAGCATGAGGCACTTCTCCCTGCATCAGAGACAAGGCTGAGCACCACACACAGCTGCTCTGCAAAAGCCTCGTGCTACCGGGAAGGGCAGGAGCACGAGGCATTGCTTCCACTTCCCATCAAACTGCCCCAGAAGGCCTTTCCATTTCCTTAGATGGGCAAAAGAAGCCAGCAGCCTCTTTTTCTTTTCAGCAAGCTCCAGAAACCTCCTCAGCTGGAATATCTGCAGTCACTTCATCATTCACAGCTCATAATGAATTTGTCCCATTCCACTGTTTTGCAAATACGGAAAATGAATTTCTATGTGCTGATCATTTGTTGGGTGAGTGCTAGGGACAGGTTAAAGGGACACTGGGCTAGAGAGATTCCCCTGAAAAAGAAAAGTCTCTACTATAGAGATAGGAATGGGATCAGTAAGACCATCCCATGCAGGAGTTAGGATTGGATCAACAAGCACTCAATGCCCCAGTGACCCAGAGATCCCAATGACACAGGTCAGGATCTTGTGGACCTGCAGAACTTGAACAGAAGCTGTTGAGATCTGACAGTCACAGGCAGATGTTTTACTGGTTGTAGGCAGAGGTTTGCCTTTTCCAATGGGAGAGGTACTCCACATTATTTCCAGATGGAGAAATGATAATGAATTTTTTGTTTAGAAGCATTTTGTGTGTAAAAACCTACACTGTGTTACTTGTAGGAGACTTTAGAGCTCCCTGTGAACCTGCACAGCTGGAGCCAAAGTGACAAAGGCACGGAGACAACAGGGATGGTATGTGACATTGCAGAGCTTTCATCGACATTCCTTTCAGATCATCTTCTCATCTCGTGGGGCCTAAATTCCCACCAGAAATGCAGGTGATTTAGGAGGTACCGCACCTGAACTGACTGGGGCCATGGCTGGCTCAGAGGCTGAAGTCGTGCAGACACAGCACAGATCAGAAGCCACCAGATGGCACTCAGTAATTAGTAGTAATAAGCAACTTAACTTGAAGGTTATAGTAAAGATTTTCTGCTTTAGAAATGGCTTCCAGGTTTGTTTGTTTGTTTTAAATCTGAAGCTCTTTACGTGCTTCTAGTTAATTTTATGGCTGTGGTTTCAATTATGCAACAGATTTACAGGCAATTTCTAGAGTATAACTGCCTTGCCTCTAAGCCTGAGAAACTGTTTCCATGATTCATCTGTCTACTTACTTTCCACTGACATAGCTTTAGCTATTCTGCTACTAGTCCTAAATACACTGCACATCTGTGGCAGGAAGAGATAAGCATTAAAATACCTCTGCATTCAGTTCTTAAGCTACTGGGGCCTTTTCACAGAAAAGTTGTCAAACATCGGAAGTTGTTGTGATGCAACCTTTCTGTTCTCATTAGCTCTTAGATGTACAATTTGATTGTTTCTTCTTTGCCAAAGCCAAAACGAAACCCTCCTTTCTCTCTCTCAACAAACCCAACAAGTGTTAGTATCTCATTATTTAATTAAGTCTGAGACAGTCCCTGTCTTGAGGCCAAAATATAAAGAAACATGGAATATTTCTCAAAAAGGGGAGTGGAAGTTGTCAGCATGAAATTCAGGACTTTGTTTTGAAAGTTATGCTGTTATTACCCCCCCTCTAATTCTGAAAATCTGACCCACTTTGCAAACTGGAAAAAAGTATTCCATCCCATATTTCTATAAAGATTTGTAAATCAAACAGAAACTTTGGTAGAATTACAGCCACAAAAATCTCTTGAGAAGAGTTGCATAGACATGTTTATACCCAACTCTCCCTATTTTTAATCAGAAACATGTTTACCTGTCATTTTCAGGAGGGGATTGCATATTCATGATGTTGGATGGTGATGCTTCAGTAACATCAGATATGATGGGTCCTCCAGTGATTGCAGGGCTGTTTAAGCAAGAGGCAGGCTCTGTCGATGGCTAAGAGGAAAGCAAAAGTCATATAGATTTATCCTTCTGACCCCAAAACAAATCCAAGGCCCTATCTGAGATGGTTACGGTTTATTTACTGTGACTTTGAGTCCCCCCTGTAGGGAAACCAAGAAAGCTTTTACCTTCTATGCAACATTGTAATTTCCTCTCACTTTTCCTCCAACCTCACAGAGGTACAGGTGTGAAATAAACCCTGTGAAGTATCAGCAACCAAGAGGTTTTACCATATCTGACATTTTGCCTAGACTGCTCAGCTTCCTCTGGAGGGAAAGATCCAGCACAGCCCAACAGGGCCATATGAGCCTCTCATGCCAGCTCATGTATTTTAACTGCATGAGTTAAAATCATGAAGTGTCTGGTGTCTGCTCTGATGATGGTGGGGATGCCTCACAGGCTACAAAAATTCCAGTTTTAGAACTTATTCCTTCTTCTCTTCCCTTGAGGTAAACCAGGCTGGGGTAACAACATGGAGAACTCACTGTGGAGGGTCTGCCTTTCTCCACCAAAGCCCATGGTCTCCCTCATAAAGGCATTCCTGAAACTGGGGAGCTGAAGGAGTTTTAAATGTCACCCAGCTTAGCAAACCTCATTTCTTCTTCACTGCCAAACTCCTGCCAAATTAGTTACTTCATAATCTTTATGATTGCTTCAAACATTTCCCCCCCTGGCCAAAGCCATCCCCCAGAGCTCAGAGGCTGGGCTGAACCCACCGACTGTATGAAATAGGGGTCGTGGAGGGGCTCTGCAGACAGGTGCCGGCTGAACTTGGACACTGGTGGAGCCGAGATCCCGTTGTCAAGCATCAGAGGTCTGTGAAGAGAAACAGTTTTGTTTTGTACTGGCTGGCTCCTGGCTGCTCATACACAAAACATCCCTCTGCCAACAGGTCTTGTCCCCTGTGTACTCTGGTTTTCCTCAGCTCTAAGAGTCTTTCTTGCCCAGTGTTATGGGCTAGGATGGCTAAAGCAGTTTTGGAGGAGGTCACTATTAAAAAAGAGCATTAACCAAACAGAGAAGGGAAGCATGCAGACCTGCCCATCCTGCCCAAACCTACCCAGAGCCCCCAGGCAGCACTCTGCTCTGCACTAAGTAGCTCCAGGCTGCACATCCTTTCCTGCAGCCATTTAGAAGAGAGGCAGGAAAACACAACCATGAAAGATAAAACACTAAGGATGCAGATACAGACACAAGAGCTGAAGTTTCTGGAAGACAGACCTTTATGTTTCCAAGGAAGCAGAAACTCAAATTACCTTGCAAATTGCAGTTGTGTGAAGTGTGATCCCTCATCATAAGGGGGTCAATACAGTTGCTGTGCAGGTAGTTCTGTGCTCTTCTGCCCTTTTCAGCACAGTTTCTCACTAATTATTTGCCTTTTTACAAAAAAGCAGTGGTCTAAGACATTTCTTGGGCTGCAAAGCTTTTATAGGAAGAACACAACCCTGACCATGAAAATTAGAGACCAGATCTGGCATCTCATTTCTCTGCTTGCCCACTCTACTGGAGGAAAATTTCCCCAGTCATGAACCTCATCAACTCAGCAGCTGCTATTCTTCTCTTGAGCCCTTTTCTTTGCTATCTGCAGTGTTTAGCTCTTCCAAGAGGCTCAGCAGAGGGGGTAGGAAGAGATGCACATATCCTGCTGGCTTGTACAGATTATGGGCTCGTTCATTCAATCCTGTGTTGCCTTTACAATCCTCACAAGAGGAGTCAGTCAAGAACAAGCACGCTGACTTAATGAAAATTGACTCCTTTGAGCTGCTCGTGGGAGGTCTGGCTCCTTTCTCTGCAGCATGGAGAAGTTTCTAAGTTGTCAAAGGCCACAAGGTAATAAAGGTGGGAACTGGAGGCAGATCCCTGTCCTCAGAAAATTCCACTCAATAGTCTCTTCCCCTTCTTTAAATCACAAGCACTACAGGGCAAGAAAGGCATAGCTGCACTCATGAAAGGCACTAAGCTTCCTAATTCAAGTCGCTTTATTCTTCACTTGCCTTGAAGAGCCTAGCCAAAGATACCCCTCAGCTAAAATTTTTCCCCACCTTCCTCTTTGTAAGGCCTGCAGGTTAACACCACCAAGCCAGTGTTGGATACACACCACATTCAGTGACTGTGGACCAAACTAAAGGTGTCTGTGGGCTGGCTGGGCCCAGCCCTGCTCCTACTGATGACAAGTGGCAAAACTGGAACCTGTAGGACCAGCAGTGGGGTCTTTAGTCTCCCCCTAGTTAGCACTCCCACGTCCCACTGCATGCTGTTCCCCAAATAAAGGTCACGAGCTGACACGGTGCTTCTCTAAAGAGCAGTGAATGGGGCCTGTCAGCAGGTCTGACTCTGCACTTCAGCCCATTCATTTCCCATCACCATGGAGCCCTGGTCCGGTGACCGCCTGCCTGGGCGAGCTGAGCTTGTGCTTTTAGTGAGGGGGCAGCATTATGCACCCGTGAGCGTGTGCACCACACACGAGTACTTACAGCTTCCTCTTTATCCCAGTGCTGCTGGGGCTTGATTGGAGCTGGCCAAACAGAAACTGAATCAGCTGTCAGGAGAGATCAAAATCTGGTGTTAATCAGCAGAGTGATTCAGCACTCCCTGCTCTCGAAGCCATTCTTATCTCACACATTCCACCCTCCCAACAGCACCCCAAAGCTGGGAGCAGCCATAGAATATAGGAGCCAAGTTGCATGAGACATTGGAGCCTGAAACAGAAATTAGCTGTCCAAGAACTCAAACAGCCTGCCTGGCTTTCAAGGGACACAGCCAGGTGCCTGCTTAGTGCAAAGGTTCCTGGATGCATGTGTTCAGCACTTTCTCCACTTCGTGCATGAAGAACTTCAGCTAGTCCTAACAGACCTGTGGAGTGCACATGCAAACATTCCTAGGCCTGGAGTTAGACCTGGATCCATTAAAGTTTCCAGAGACATTTAGAAGAGGTGCTGTAAAGTCTGACAAAGACTTTGCAAGAGAAGGAGGCAGCTGCCTACGGAGAGCCTGGAGCAAGTCTGAGCTCTTTCAGTTGAGTATTTCAGCTCTGTCAATGTCAGTGTTGATATAACAGGAGACTAAAAAGAAAGCAGAGTAGCTTTGGAGAGGAATCACTTAGCAACATATTCCCAGGTCAGCTTGAACTTAATGCTCTGCTTTGACCTCCACACAAAGAGAGCATTATTATTATATATCACAGCTGGCTCTTACTCATTGCTCAGTATAACAAAACAGAGTTGCATAAAAGCCTCTACAATGAAGCATGTGGCTGGTCCAGCCTCAGAGCTGGAGGAAGGCTTGATAGCCTCGTGCATTTCTGTCCAGTCCTGTGACTCCGTGATGCCACGTGAGGGTCAGAACATGGGGACTGGGATATGCGACGTGCTCAGTCATGTCAGCACCATCCAGGAATCACTGGAGAGGCCCTTTCTATACTGGTCATGCTAGATTTTAAGGGAGACGGTTCTGCAGCCTAAAAGGTTGTACAGCAATTCCTCAACTATACCAGTAACACCAGAAAATGTAATAGTTGCTGTTACATTCCCCCACTGGGACAATGGGTGGCCAATTCTGACACCTGCAGCTTCCCACTGGTGCTGGCAGGAGTGGGGTTCCTCTCATGAACAAATGGAAGAGGAGAATTTGGCAGGCTCAAAGGCATTGGTACAACCAGAACACAGCCGACACGGGGCAATTAGTGAGAGTTGTGCTCTCTTGCTCAGGATTTCAACAGAAAAGTGGTTTCTAACATCACAGAAAGGACTGACAGGGAAATTAAAATCTTTTGCTTAAGGGTGCAGTCCGTGCTTTGTTAATGACCTGTCTCCATAGGACACATAAAAGCATCACACAACTTAAAGGGAAAATAATTACACTGCGATATCACAGTGTGGAGATTATGGGAACAAGAAAGAAAATCAGAGTAGAACACAGTCCAGGCAGCACAAGCGAGTTTGGAGTTTATATGGCCACTACCTTGTTGATGACTTTCTGTTGCTGTGAGTGATTCTGCCGGAGAGAAACAACTTCCCGCCAAAGAACTTCGTTTTGCCTGAAATCGAAACAGAAATTTTCCATGAGAATAGAAACATCAACAGCCCATGGTGCTGCCATCACGCACAGCAGATTCAACTGTGCAAAGTCTGTCTCACTTCCGGGCTCTTGCAGTGTTTGGCTCTTTTCAGGTGTCCCGAACAAGGACAATTGTCCTACACAATTGTCTTCCTTTTTCTTCCTTGACCTCAAAAGAACTATAGACAAAAGCATGGAGGAAAAACAATTAAAGAGAAGATAACATTTATAGGGAAAGGTAACAAGAGGACACATGTTTTTGTGGAACATTTGGGCCAAACTCAGAAAATCAGCAAGGCCTGATTTGTGACTGTGAGTTATTTAGATCACCCAGACTGTGCTTCCATGGGAGCCAAGAAAGCCCAGCCTCTCCACAGCTGCACCAGAGTTCCCAAAGACAACACCCTGTGATCAGAGACCCTGTATACTCTGCCTGCTTAAAACTCATACAAGTGATGCTTCAAATGCATGTTTGCTAGTGACTGGAGCAGATAAAAAGATGCTCCTGCATCTCAGAGTCTTGAACTAGGAGGACTGTAATGATTTTATTATCAGGAGCCACTGATTTAACCCAGCAGAGACCTGTGTCCAGCTTGCATAAAGAAAATTTATTTTCTGTCTGTAAATGAAGCAGCACAGAGGAGAGCTTACAGGCTTCCTCTAACAGTCAGCCCCACTAGGAGGGATGGAGAGATGCAGAATTTATTTACTGTGCTGCCTTCAAGTCTGCATGCCAGCCAAGTCCATGCAAAAGGTTTTGACAGCCAATTTATCTCCAGAGTATATGGACGTACCAAAACTGTCAGGCCAGCAAAACCTATCATACAGGTGAAACTGATAGATCCTTTTGATTTTGTCTTTCTAGTGTGGATGGATGAACTGGGAAGGTAAGGTCCAGAGATCTGAAGAGCACAGTAGAACAGCTTGTACAGCAAGAATCTCTGCAGTGAATTTTCTGTACTGGTACTGACAGGGTTTTCAGCAAAACAGCATTCCTTAGTCTGACAGCTTGTACTGGAGTTATGTCCTAATTGTTCTTCACCAGTGTAAATTTCTTAACATGGATTCAGCTTGGGATTTCTCCTCTGTCTTAGTTTATAAAAATCACATTCTTTTCATCAGTTGAATGCAATTTTGCCAGATGGAGGAAGGGAGCAAGCAAATCAGAAGGGAGAATAAATTAAATTCAAGGCCAAATCATTAATACTGGAACTCCTTAAAAATTCAATGAAATGCAAGCCCAGAAACTCACTGCTGCTGTATGTGGATTTCACAGTGCAAACTCATGCATGTGCTAAGTGTGGGAGTCATTGAAAATTGATGTAGGATAAAAATACGTACCCACTGCACGTAAGATGTTGGGCTGGAATGAAGTTTCCCAGTATGCAGTGTTCTCTCAAGGCCCAGAATGACAGTGTCATCTGGTGGTATTATATGAATATCAGCTCTCATTAGAAAAGAAAGGGTTTGGGTCTATTTGATTATTCAAGCGATTTTAAACAAAGTTCTCTGTAAAGATTAGAATTCTGGAGGCAAATAAAAACTTCTGCCAGTACATGATTTATAAAACTATATCCACTTCCTAATCTTTTAGTGACCATGTCTGAGTCAGAAAATCCCAGAGTCTCAGACAGCTGGAGTTCAGGCAGCCACATGCAGGAAGTATTGCATCAGCTTGGTTTGCTCTTACCCAACAATTCTGGCCATGTCAGATGACACAGTCTCAGGGAGATGAGTCCATGGACTAAACGATACACAAGTTCTTATGTTATATATTATAACATACTATATTTTTTAGGCCAGCCATAAATTTTGGAGGTGAATAATGGCAGAAAGCTAATTTCTTAATAGCTGGAGTGGACTCCACTACATTTCTGCCAAAGACTCTTATATGTGTGAGTTACATCTTTATCACCATTTCCACCATCTGGAGGAAATAGTTATCTAAGTCCCCAGGTTATGCACATATTTCCTGTTTGACCTTCTCTGTGCTTTCCTCATCTGTGAAGGGAAAACAAATGAGACAGAGAGGCTGAGCATTAATTCGTATTTTGTAGATCAGGTGTGCATAGAAATCCTACATGTTGTCTCAACAGATCTCTGGTCAGTCCCTGCCTCCCCGTGCTCCCTGGGGAGGGAAGTGTGCAAGGCTCCTCCTTTCAACCGTTCCCCATGATCCACCACTCCAGAGAAGCAAATGCCCATAAGAAGCAGCCTGAGTAGGAATCAACTCACTGCTTCATGTCCTGCACTTGACACTCCATGTTCTCCTGCTGACTTCTCAGTATCTGTACCTCGTATAGCAACCTGCTGAGGTCCTCATGGCGCATCTTGGTCTCCTCACTTTTCACTACTGACACCTGAGGAGGAAAAAAATCCAAGGTAGATTTTCCCTGTGCAAGAAGGGCCATGGACAGAGAGAGTCATTGTGGTGGCTCAGGTGCAGGACTGTCACCAGCTGAAATACCAGGACAGGCCACATGCCAAAGTGTCTGAACTATCCTAGGGTACTATTGCAAGAGCCAAACAGAGCAAAGTGCAGGACAAATATATTCAGACAGAGGGTCTGCTGGCAGAATTACATTCCCTGTCAGAATGGGGAACCATTCCAAATTAGCTTGGGGGGAAAACAAAAATATTTTGAGTAACAGGGAGGAATTGATCTAGATTGATTTAATCTTTCTACTTCAACTACAGAGATGCCCAATCAAGCCTCATGTTTTACAGGGATGAGTCTGATGTAATGCTTCAAACTGACATACTGCACTTGGATTTCCAAAAGGCCTCTGCTCAAGTCCCTTTTCAGAAGCTGCTATGCTAATTCAGTAAGAGAACAACACTTTGGGGGTATTAATAACAGGTTAAAAGACAGAAAACAGAGGGCTTTTTTCTGTTGTCTCTTGTATAAGGCTGAATACAAGGTTGTATTGTAGGTTGTCTCCTGTATAAGAAAAAGAGATGGCTGTTGAGGACCCTGCAGGACTTATGCCATATTTCTCTAGGAAAGCAGTAACAATTCAAAGGCAGAGGGGTGGGAAGCAAGCCTGGTCCTGCAGCACTACACAAACATCTTGTGATACAGAGCAACAGAGCAGAAAAACACAGACAACACTGATGCAAGCCAAGCCCTGCAAACCAAGAACCCCAAGCCCAGGTGCCCATGTTTGTGGGGAGGACAGGAACAAGACCGGGGTGATGCTGGAGTTATGCTGAGCAGGACCTGGCAGGTGCCTGTTCCCCCCTCCCACACAGTGCCCCTCACCTTCCTCTTGATGTGCTCCAGGAGGTGCTCGTGGCCCTGCAGGAAGCAGAGGTGCTGGAACTCAGTGTCGTCCCGCTCAGGCTTCACAAGCCCCCCCTGCTCGATGTTCACCACCTTCCTGAAGCCATCTGCACAGAGAGGACACGGCTGATGGGCGACAGGACCTGGCACTCCCTCCACCTCCCGCCCCCATCACTCTTGAGGACATTTCTGATCACTCTCCACACTTTTTGAGCTGCCAGTGCTCACACCTAGACATGCTTTTGTGCCATATCCACCAGAAACCAAGGCAAGGGAGAGCCCTGTGCATCCCACTGGCCACCCCTGCTGCAGCCTGTGCCATGGAAGCCTTTCCACCACGGGCACATTGGTCTGCCAGGAGCTGAAATGCCAGCTCTTAGGGAATTCCTGTCTCAATTTGCAAGCCACAGGGATTCAGGGGAAAGTTTTTCAAAGGCACAGACCATCAAGAGGTGCCACTTTTGGAAAAAAGGGTCACACACACATTTGGAAATCTGCTTTGAGTACTTCTCTGAAGTCCTCAAAAGGTTTCTAAGCTGTGTTTAAGGACTGGCCTAAAATTTACAGAAATGCTACTATAGAGTGAAATAGCAAAGTTAAAATTTGACTAAGGAACATAACTACTCATTGAAAAAATTCAAGAACCATCAGAACAGTCATGTTGTTAAAGTGGCTGAAAATTACACCTAAACCTCCTTTAAGGGGTAAAAACATCTGATCAGCAAGGCAAGGTTTGCAGGGAGAACTGTCTGTTACTAGTTCAGTGATATGGCTGGTGAAAGGGATAAGCTCAGGGCACATGACCCACAAGAGCCGCACATTCTGGGGCAGTTGTCACAGTTGGCAGCTGGATAAAGCTCCATATAGAATAAAATGGAAAATTAACAATAATAGATCATCAAATCAATGCAAGAGACGCAGAACACCTGGTACATGAAAGTTCTTAACTCACAACCTGAAATGTAATCTAACAGAAACTCCATGCTGGAATTTAAAGTAAACACAAGGAGATCACTGCTCTGGGATCTAGGAGGCAAAACAAGTCATATACGTGAGACCCCAAACTTCTCTGCACAATTCTCTCCCATGCCTCCTGTTCCACTGGCACCTCCTGTCACCCCCGTGGCTGTGGGGCCCTGGGGGCTGCACTTACACATGTTCAGCTGCCGGACAAAGCTGGCCATGTTGTTGTGCTTGAAATACTTGGGCAGCACCTCTTTGGCAAAGCGGCCTTGGTCGAACACATGGAAGCTGGTGCCATTCTGCAAAGGAGATAAGGACAAGGGCAAAGTCAGTGGAGTGTCCCCAACCACGAGAGGGGCCCAGGAGGAGTCCTACAGCAGGGGAAGTCTTGTTCTCTGAATTGTCACCTTGAAGCTAAGAAGAGTGACAACCGCCCTCAATGACAGACGTGCTCCTTTCAGTTTCAGTATACTCAGGGCTCTGTGGCTGCAGGTTTGATCCTTTTCTACCGTTTGTCACTGCTCAGTTGAGAGTCTTGGACGTGAGAAAGAAACCACTGATTTTTGTGCCCAAATAGCTGGTAGGTAGTCTGTGATCATCCCCTCTTGCATGGACTTCACAGAAAGACTAGAGTCTTAAGAAGGCCCTGAAAGTGGGAATTGCCATTATAACCCCTGCCATTATAACCTACTTGCTCAGATCTAACCCTAATCCATCTGCTCCAGAGCTCAGCAGTCCTGAAGGGAGCACCGCCTGGAGAAACGGCACAAGAAACAGCAAGGCAAGAAGCAAATCATCTCTGGAGACACCACACTTGCCCAGAAGCTCTACACACCTTTTATTGATTATTTTTAATAGTAAACAGCCACAAGGGCAACCCACAAAATGTTGACAGTCACGCTTTGCAGTCCAAGCTGGCAACACACATGTTAATCCCATAAATCTTCCATTACTGGGGTTGCATTGCAAAGATCCATGACTGCCAAACAAGGCAAAGTGCCTGGGACTGCTGGCAGAGAAGATGCACTGTAGGCCATGTGCCTTCCCTGCCTGGCCTTCTACCTGCTGACAGCTACATCACTGCAATGACATCAGCAGATGTCAGGGACTTGCCTCAGCTGCAGCTGAGTTTCAAGGGACAAGGGCTAAAGACACCGAGCCCGCACCATGTTGGCAGGGAGGGGTCTGAGGCCAGCACACCACAGTCATCCTCCTGCTGTGTTCAGTGCTGTTACCAGCAGTCAGAGGTGTGTCAGCCTGGGTGGGTATTCCACAGGGGCTGGTTTGTGACACAGCACAGTACTTAGCAAGAGCCCTCAGGCTCCATGTGCAGTAGGAGGGTACCAGTGGTGTGAGTCCCACCTCACACCCTTCAGGGGGTCTGCAGCTGCAAGGGTGCACTCAGGGAACTCTGGAAGTCTCTAAAACAGGGAGTGCACTCAGGGCCATGAGATAGCTCAGTGACTAAAGAGGGGCTGGTGTGTGCCTGCAGCCTGCCCCTGGCCACCAGAAACCAGCCAGCTGGCAACCCCTGCTGCCCTACACTACACTGTGCCAGTTCTGTGCTCAGGCTCATTTGGCAGCTCTAGCAATTAACACCCTCAAACATGGGACTTGGGGTCAGCCACACTTCTTGCTCCTTGCTTACCACTGCAAACACTGAACATGACTCTGCCTCAACAGTGCTCTTTGACCGTTTTTTGGGTCTTTCCTATCATTCCTTACCCCATGAAACAGAAGCAAAGGCTCATCAAGAACTTAAGAGATTCACTGACACCCTGCATCCTGGAATTATTCCTCACAGTTTGCAGACAGGACAGCAGGGACCAGGGTTTCCCAACAAGACAGACACTGCCCTGGAGACAGAGGTGGTTTATTCTCCTTCCCTTGTGCTTCTGCCCCCTTACTCTGGGATACAGCTGTGTGTCCCAGGTTGGACCCACTGATGGAAAACAAGAAGCACGAGAGTTTTGTATAACTCAACAACTCCTTACGGCCTCTCATGAGAGGTCATTCCTTTGAATTCAGGGCCACAATGCTCTCAGAAGCCAGCACACTCAGAAAGGCTCCTACAGGCACAAGAGACTTCGGGGTTACTGTGTGTTCGCCGATGAACAGTGCATGTGTCAGTTTGTTCCCACACTGCAGCTGTGCCTTGGCTGTTTGACACCACGGGAGCACAAGCTCAGAGAAACTCTGGAAGTCTTCTCTGCCCAAAGCAAAACTGACTCTGCAGCAGGACAATAGTGACAGATGCTTATCTTAAATGCTTTTGATAGAACCACCAGGACAGACATGTTGTGCTCTGACAAGACAAGAGCTATTCCAGGAATCTGTCAGTGTTCCCTTACTGCACCTTCCATTTAAAAAATTAATTGAATTACTTCTTCCCCAACCTACCACGGACAGAGAGCAGACTTTTACTTTCCACTTTAAAACAGACTTTAGTGTATTTATAAAGAATTACTGCATTTCCTCTCCATCTCTTCTTCATGCTAAGAAACAGTTCACAGGTCCTTATGGGTCTTATTTTCTAGAACTACTGATTACACACAGAAATCTTAGGCATGCACACAATCTCTGAGTTCCAACATCACCAATGTATAGAAGCTGAAGAATATGAGAAACATGGATACCTGCAACAATGGGAAAATTGGGCACCTAAAAGCCTTACCAAAACCTCCAAGGATGTAATTGCAGCCTATGTTAGTTTGCAGGAAAGCAGAGCATGGTGGTGGTCAGTGAAAAATAAAGTGTTCTAAGTGTAACAGAGAGGGAACTATTTACACAGGTTAGAAAATCATTTCTAGCTTTAAAATCCTTATTTAAAACACACAATACCAAAACTTGGTGGTTCTCAGAGGTATGGTCATGTAATACCAGCATCAAACAATCATGGTCACAGATATCAATGCAGCTCAAATCCTTCTCAGGTTTTGAATGAAAACTCTATTGGACACAAAGTACATATAAGAAAAGATGCTTTAGACTCTTTTTACCACCTCGCCTTTAAATTTGCTTATGTTATACATTCTTGATTTTGGAGAACAAGTTTATGCACACAGCTTATCTATTAACTCCCTGCTGAAACAAATGTTATTCGCAGCAAGTCTTAGGTGAAAAGCACAATATGGTATCAAAGTGTTGCATAAAGGGGACAAATAATTTTATTTCTGTGATTGCATTTAGTATATTAATGCCTCTGTGACAAATAAGAAGCCAAAGCAAAGCAATCTATCCCTATGAAGCTGTACAGACAATATATACCCACATCACCATGATCATCACACAGACTCATTGAAAAATCAAATAAAGCTCTTCCAAAAAGATTTAGGATGCCAGTCTGAGATCTGTTTAAATTATAGATTTGAGTCTGAGTTCTGAGTGCTGTTTATCTGCTACCTTCTACCTAGACATTTTGTGAGAGGCTGCTAAGAAACACACGTGACATAATACCAAACAGCAGTGACACTTTTTAAGGGCTTTGCATATTTCCTAGAAAATGTTAGGGAGCTTCAGATTCAAGCAAGGTGAAAAACATTTCTCTCAAAGCATGTGGAATTCTTAGAATTAGAACATTAGAACTTTTTAGGATGTTTCAAGTGAAATGTGTAAGTATTATAATTAAAACACACACAAAACAGTTTCCCCTCTGAAACAGAAAAGGCACAATATTTCAGACAAAAAACACCAAGTATATCCAAAAGTGCCTGTACTTGAATCCTGATTTTTGCACTCTGCCAGTAACTGGGCAGCACCTGCCAAGCAAAGGGCAGCTCCTGTGCCATGCAGTTCTTGGGCCTCACACCTGGATTTTCCCTGTTGTTGCAGGCGTTAGTGACACCCAATACCTGTTGTACTTACAGAACTCCAGCAGATGAGATGGTTCGTTTCAGGGTCTTCCACCAGCGTCCAGAGTTTTGTTAGGAAGGCTGGGACATTGCTGGAGTATCCATCCATCACCAGAGAGCTGGGTGAATCCTGCATAGCTCTGCAGTGCCCCGGCTAAACTGACCCCATTGCCCTGGGTGCGCCGGCTTCCCTGCACGCGCCTGCGTCCCACAGAGAATGAACCACCCAATTTTATCCCAGGCCAGTGGAAAGTAGGCGTCCAGGGAGTCACATCAGCAGTGCTGCTCGCACTCTTAAAAACTCAGCACAATGGGATGGCATCACCAGCCCCAGAGAACAATACACAGAATGAAAATGCACTGCAGCCGATCTCGCAGAGCTGTGAATAAATACGCAGCGTCATGCAAAGGGAACACGTGCTGCCCACCTTATGCTGGGAGGTGAGCAGATCACCAGAGCAAACCCACCCGCCCAGAGTCTGTGGGACATCCAGGCACAGAAATCCCATGGTTGTGAAGGCACCTGAGTTGTTATTTTGGAATTTTCTTGTCCTAAACTTTGGCTGGCACAGACAAATAAGAGCTGGCCAGACTCAGGGCTGTACATCTTCAGCAAGACTTTGAAAAGTCAAAATTGTAAGCAGGTTTAGCTACTATGTTATTTGTCAACAGAAATTATTTAGCTCTTGCATGAGAAAAGAGGATGCTAAAAACAGCTACACATAGATTCTATTAGACAATATGGTTTTATCATTAATATAAAAGCTTTAGATAGCTCTGAATATATGTGTGGCTTAATGCCAGGGTCATTTCAACTCAGAAACTGCTCTTTAAATAACATAATAAAATATAAAATCAACATTAAATTTTCCTGAGGTCCTTAGCAAAAACTTGCAAAGCTCAACATTCCTGCTAAAAAAATGAAACAGGGTTCTCACCTGATGCCTACAGAGTCCTTTAAGGCCAAACACTGAAAGAGCCAGGAGGTGAGAAGAGACAAGATAAGTAAGTATCATGATAAGGATAACAGTACATTAATTTTTTCTTGCCATTTTCAAAGGGCAACTTAGAACAGTGTACCTAAAAATGTGGTATTTCCCCTAAAACCCAAATCATCGTTAGAGACTGACAAAACCCATCAAGTAACACAAATTTTACATAAGCAGGTGCTAGTCATGCCAGGTAACATCATCACACAGAGAAGTCACAAGGCCAATAGTGCCATAGCAGAGTGGAGTACATGTTTGACATGCACTGGAAAAAATCAGGTTATTCCTGCAAAGGTGCTTGGACAGAGGAGCCCATTCCTCCTATCTGACCTCTGTGAAGTGCCAAACAGAGCTGAAAGGAACAGCTGCAGCCCCTTGTCTGCATACCTGGAAGACTCTGTGTCCATCCCAAAGAGAAAGATAATACAGTATTCAGACAAGGATTTCTTCTGGGATGGAATGCCAGAGTTCTGGCACTGGAGCAGACATTTTGCCAATTCAGTCAGGTTTACACACAGGAAAACTTCCAAAACTGCAATTAATTCTCAGGAGTCCCTGTTGAGAAAAATAAAACAGCAACAAAAAAGGGACAGAGACACATTAGGATTTAACTAACAAATCAAACTGGACTACAGAGGAGGTTAAAAAAGAAATCAAAACTTGAAATTTCACCATATTTTGAACTTAGAAAATTATGAAAATCTCTTGGTCAGTTGTTTCACAGTTTTTTTTGATCAGTCCTAAGAAGCTGAGTAATACTTTTCAAGAGTTAAAAATGTCAGATCAAAGCTTTTTTGGGGAAAAAAAAGGTCTTTTTTCCCACAGTGAGGTTTTGCTACTCTGAGTAATAAAAATGCAAGGGAATTTTCTGGTACTGCTACACTGGTATTCAAAAAGCTGAGACAGATTTCTCAAACTGTGGGGGAAAAACCTCTTTGCAAGCAGAAGCTCTGCACAGAAAACAGCCTCACGTATCTATTTTTTACTGATAGTGCAACAGAAGGCCCAGAGTAGAAACCAGAACCTTAATGATAGTGGTCCTTGCCTGTGATGAGATGTTGCAGTTTGGAAAAATAGTCTTTTCTTGACTTTGACTCCAGTTTGCAGAAACTGCGCTTACAATGTCTGACATAATAAGGGAAAAGAGCATTATAATCAACCTTTCTTGTGAACTATAATGCAGAAGAATAAGTGCCTGGGAAGAAGGTTTAGAGCATCAGATCATTACCTAACTTTTCCATTTGCCTTCTTCCAAAATATGTTGTACCTCTCTTCTAGATTTCTGCACAAACAAAACTACCACCGTGACATGTTTTTTCAGCCCTCTCATAACCAAGCAAGAGATTTTTAAAAGCAAACATTCCCCTTCGCAGGCCAGCACTGGAGTGTGAGCCAAGTCTCACAATCTCACTCTGAATTTCATGGCATGCCCTCTCACTGTGGAAGCCAGGTGCCAGAGTCACAGCACTACCTCAGCAGTGCAGGTTTCATTTTAATGGAAACCTGTGCACCAAGAGAGCCTCAAAGAAGGGTCAGAGGTGAAACCCATGAAGCAAGTATGGAGCAGCAACACAAGAAGTGCAACACAGAGGGGAACACAACTGCACATTTTTCTAGAATGTGCTGCTTTGAAGCATGACTCCTTACTTTGTGAGGTGGCAGCAGCACAGCAGCTGTGCTATCTTATCTACCATCATATCAGTGACAACCCCCTTCCCACCCAGCCCAGCTACAGCAGCCAAGTGACACCATCCTGCTTCCTTCCTGGGAGCTCAGCGTCTTTTGCCATTTTCTCTGACAATCACCTTGACAGCTCGGACAGTGCTTTTCTACTTTTAGCTGCTTTTAATACTGTCTCTAACACACGTCTCCAAAGTGTTAAGGCAAAATGAGATTTCATGCGTTCAGCTCCTTTCATGATTTCCTTAAAGCCTTTGGAGCTACTAAGGACTGTGAATTTTGTAAACAGTAAGAGTGTGCTTTTAGCCTTCAGGGCAGCCTGCCCTATCCTGGCCCCAGCCCCCCAGGCAGAAATGCCACTGAACCCTGACACCCCAATTTTGTGCCAGCTGAGCCCCACTGAGCCACAGCCTCTCCCCTCACTGCCATCTTTACTTCCCAAGTGGGAAACAGCAAGATGAAACTCCAAGTGCTCATCATGCACTTTGATTTCACCCCACGGGATGCTCTCAGAAGGCACACATTCAGCAACGGTCAGCAGAGGAGAAATTTGGGGCTCAGCTACCCATTCTTTTTTTACCTCCACAATATACAGCAGGCAGACTGGCTTCAAGGAGAAGACATTTCCAGGACATGGGTGGGTGATGCTCCCCACAGTAATCATGCTGTAGTTCCTACCTGGTTCTGGGAGACAGCACTGCTTCAGGTTTAGTTTTTGTAGTGAAATGTTGGGATGTCCAGGTTCATTTAACCCCATCAGACCTTAAATGTAAGCACTTACTTGCTGAAACTGTTAGCAAGTAAATTTTTTTTCCTAGAAGCATTGGCACCATCAGGCCAGCTGACCCTGACGGGCTCTGCCTGCCCCCCTAGGTCTGATCCTGTGACCCAGAGCACCCAGGAGATCCAGCTCAGATTAACCTCTTCACAGATCATTTGAATCACGTCTTCCCTTTAGCAAACAAATTAAGTTTATATTGTTATAATACTGTTGTTGTAAAATAACATCAGATACATAGGTATTTTTAGTCTTCTTTTTCTTGCAGTTCAGTTCCCCCGTTTGCACAAACCACTGCCAAGCCAGAGTGACTGCAGCTTGTACGTGAGCCCAAAATCTGGCCCCAGGCCCGTGCCAGCTTTCCACCAGCTGGGGACAAACAAGGGAGCTGCTGTTATCCTTCAGCTCACAGGGCACCTATGCAAGACAGATGCAGCCTGGGCAGGAGGCTTCTACCTGAGGTTGAGCAAGGGAGACCCAAATCATGCTTTGATTGGCACAAAACCTCTCGTGGACTCGGGAAATGCTGCTTCATTCTCTCTACCTATCCAAGCTCTCATTAGCAGCATCACGGGAAAAAACTGACAAGCGCCAGCCGGGACCCACCAGGCTCCCGTGTGTCAGCCGCAAGCCATGCAGGGGCTTCAAGCCACCGCACTCGCCTGCATCCCTAATGGTCCAGAGACACACATCCCAGCCCTCGGGCAGCTCTGGAGCCACCTGAGCAGAGTATTTCTGACAGGTGTCATATCCTCACCTACATGAGACCCCAAGCGACCGAGCCGGGTGGGCGGCCTTGCGGCGGGGACACCCGGAGGCACCAAGGCCCGACGAGCCCCGGCCGGGGCTCCCCCGCAGCAGCCCCTGCCCCGCGCAGGCCTCGAGGCCGGCACTGCCTCGGCCAGGCCGCGACAACCAGAAGGGAGTAAAGGGAAGTGCGATGCCGCCGGCCATTCCAGGGGCTGTTGGGATTATTTTCGCCTTCCCGTCTCCCCGCCCGCAGCGCGGTGCCGCGCCGGGGCGGAAGTGTCGGGGCCGAGGCCGGCGGTGAGGAGGTAAAGCCGCCCGGGGCCGCCGGGCGGGGNCGGCGGGACGGGGCCGGCGGCTGCTCCAGAGCTTTTCCCGTAGGGACAGCCTCCTCCCAGCGGGGCTGTGACGGGAATTGAGCAGCAGCGGCCTGACGCCTGCAGAAGTCAGCGAAAAGGCAATAACCATGATCACAAATGTGACTTACCGCCCGGGGCTGGTTTTTAAAAGCACCCCACAGCGGTCTGACCGCGGAGCGGGGACTGGGATGGGGCAGTGCTCACTGGACGGGAAGATTCACCCGCTGAGTTAACACTGCAGAGGCACAAGAACAAAGGGCATAAACAAAGCAGAGGGGTGCCCCTGAGTCACAGAATGACCGAATGGTTTGGGGTGGAAGGGACCTTTCCAAGGCCATCTGGTTCAACTCCTCTGCGGTGACCGGGGACATCTTCAACTCGGTCAGGTCTCTCATAGCCCAGTGCAACCTGGCCTTGATTAGAGATGGGGCATCCACCACTTCTCTATGCCAGTGCCTCACCACCCTCATGTAAAAAATTTCTTCCTGATATCGAATATAAATCTACCCTCCTTTAGTTTAAAATGATTACTCTTGTAATCTGTGTAGACTGTCAAGAGCTCTGGGCCCTGGGAACAACCAGGGGACCAGGACCTTAAAGAGAACATCTCTGGTTGTAATAGGGCTTCAGTCCATGAGAATATGCAGAGTCAGCACTGCTGGGTGGGTCCCTGGAGCACCAGTCATTTCACATTTTGCCAGCCTGGCTAGTCAGTCAGAGGCACAGGGACTGAAACTGCTTCAGAGTACCTTTGGACTTTAAAATGAATGGACTACAGTGGAAAATGAAAGTAAAGCTCTGTAAGCTGCTGTATTTGGGATAAGGTGTCCCTGTGGTGTGCTTTACAGAGTAACAGTAGACCCCTCAAAGGTTACACTTGCTTTAGCAACATCCACACTCCTCTAAGAAATGAGAGTAAATCCCCACAAGTCTGTCATGCTTGTGCTGCAGCTCTCCCCTGGCATCAGGCCATTTCCCTTATGGTCTCTGGGCTTGCCTGTGTGATTTTGTAGGGTGCTGAACATGGCAGGCAGCTCCACTCCTTGGATTGGCAGCGCTTATCTCTTCCTTCAGTCGACCTGCAAGACCATCGCTCTGCCGGCCCTCTACGAGAGCTCCCAGAAGAAACCTTGTGTGTTCAAGGCCCTGAAGCTGGCATTAGCAGGTACCCATCCTCTGGTGTCTTGGTGTGCAGTGCCATGCCTTTCTTTAATCTCACCCTCATGGGTAAGGAAAGCTCATGCTCACTCTGTTTAGGGAAGGCAATAAAGTGGAGCAAGCTCAGCAAAGGTTCACCAAGATGGTTGGGGGCTGGAGTACTTTTCCTGTGAGGAGAGGCTGAGGGAGCTGGATCTGTTGAGCCTGGGGAAGAGAAGGTTTCAGGGGACCTACCAACAGCCTGCTGATACCAGTGGGAGGGAGAGATGGAGCCAGACTGTTCATAGTGGTACATGGGGAATGAGAGACAATAGGCATAAATTGAAATAAGAGGCAGACACGAGATAGAAGGACAAGTGTCGGGGTTTAATAAAATCCTAATCCCATTAGGACAGTCAGGCAGTTGCCCAGAGTGACTGTGTATTCTCCGTCCTCGAGGGCTTTCAAAACAGGACTGGATAAAGCCCTGAGCAACTGGTTCTGACCTCAGAGCTGACTCTGCTTTGGGCTAGCTGGCTCTGGGAGGATGGAGACACTGCCTGGGTTTCCTTCTGACTTGAACCATCCTATGAATTATCCAACTTTATGAATTTTTATTTAAACCCATTTATGTAAGAGGGGAAAAGACTGCAATTGCTATGAAAGAAGATTTAATTGCTGTCTTTATACCACTACAGAAACATGACTTCTGTTTTGAGAAGCTGGTTTTTAAATCAAGGGATAGCCAGTATAAATTCATTTCTATTCAAATTCTGATATAATTAAAATTCAAATTCTGATATAAACAGACACACATTAGCTTGAGGTGTATGTTACCCTATTTACATAAAAAATTACTTGAGATGCAAATAACCATAGAACTATATATTTCTCTGACCATCCTTGCACCAAGCACACTGCAGGGTAATACTAATTTGAGGAGTTTACCACACTTACCTAGAAAGACTCTCATGGGGTTCTTTATCTGTCACACAGCTGAGACTCTATTGTTTAATTGGGCTTGTCTAACTATTCTGCAGTTTCTTCTGGAAATCATGCCAAGTCAGTTTATCCAATACAGGCCTGCTCAGCTTGCAGCTCATTCCAAATACTGGAAACAGGAAGCAGGCAGCCTAACACAGTTGTCCAGTTAGGCTTGATTTATGGCTGCTTTGTGGAACTGGAATGTGAATCTGCTCACACATTTAAAGGACAGCTGACAAAACTGAAATCCTACCATGTTTATTCAGACCTGAAAATGACATGAAATCTTAACCCTGCAAAGTCCCATCTTTTGGGGCAGCTTTACAGCTGTCTTGTACGCTCTTCATAAAGGTTTCCATATTTATGCAGCTTTCCCTCCCCAGCCCTCTTGCCTTATTATGGAAATTTTGTTTAATAAGCACCCATAAAAAGCAGAGCATGAAGGAAGTGATAAAAAATCATCCACGGTGAATTGTCTTTTCTAGGTGCCTAAACCCATGTGTCAATTACACATCTGGTCCAAACTAGACCAGATGCAAAAAGGACTTAGTAAACACGTAAAGCCACAGTTAGATACTATCCTTCTAAATGCAAGGTCACTTGTCCTGCTTAATGTGGAGCACACAAGTGTGCCTTGCCTTAAGATTGTCCTCCATGCCATGATATGTGGTTTAGAAATACCTGATGCAGTGCCAGTGTGAGCTGGTGCCTCCATACAGGCCTATGCAGTGGCAGCCCATGAGTCAGGTCTGGAAGCAGTACAGCAGCCTCACATAGGTCTCTGCTGCAAAAAAAGAGAAAAACACATACTTAGAACTCATCATCAGCATATAAAATCCTGTGGAGACAAGGATAATAAGCACAGCTAATAAAAATTAAATTCTACTGGGAAAAGAAAGAATGAAGTCCTGGCATTTTCTGGTTCCACATCCCTTGTGCTCTTCCTACACTAATGTTAGAGGGTACATCCCTGTCTTCTCCTTGTTTAGATTTTACCATGAATTAATTCTCTGTGCAAAATAACAAGCCAAGGCCCAATCTCAGGCAGCTTAATCCCTGTGGCTGGATCTGCCATTTGCTGTTTGTGAGATGTTTTAAAGGCTCAGAGAGGCAAACGTTACCTCTAGGCACAGACTGAGGCTCTAGGTTTCTTTTCAGGACGTTCATCACTGCATAAAACTCCAGTCACAAGGACTGAAGGCTGACTGAGCACTGAGCTGAACTGAGCTTCCATCTATAACACTTTGCTGTGCTACCAGTTTGTCATAACCATCTCTGCCCTGGAAATGGAACCTCAAATTTAAAACTTGCCCTAATAAACAGTGTTGATATAATTATCTGGGATGCAGTTCCATACATCTTCAGTTGGACACCATACTTCATGGAGATCAGTGGTGGCAGGTCAGCATGAACTTAATCCTTGTCTCTTGGTTTAACACACTTTTCCATCCCAGAAGACTTTACCACAAAGAGAATTCAAAAGCTCCTCCATTGCACTCTTGTTGTGGATGGGCGTGGGTCTGGGTGGGCCGGCTCATGCCTGGGTTGTGACTGTGCTCCCTTCTCCCTGTCAGACTCCACTGGCAGCGTGAATGGTGTGGACATGCTCAAAGTGCACTGCAGCCACCCACACCTGATAGTCCAGCTCAAGTTCTGCAAGCGGGAGAACTGCCGCCGGTTCCTGCGGAGTTACCGGGAAGGAGCGCTCCAGAAATCCCTCCAGAGTCACCTCCAGCTCTCCTTGGCCACAACCACGGTGCCTCTCGAAGTGGAGCTGAAGGCTGGCAGTGAGCACCTTGACGAGATGCTGAAGGATGAGGATCGTTGCCTGGAGTGCATCTACAGAGAAAAGGTGAGTGGGAGAGGGAGGGAGGCTGGACAGCAATGAGGAGGGGTGGCACTGGGGCTTGCAAAGGTGGGTGCAAATCTTGTTCTGATGCAGCATGTTGGGTTAACAAACTTGTGTGTCCTTCAGTTCTTAACTCTAATGTGGAGAAATAGCTCTGTCCTTCCTCAGAAAAGAGCTGTGCACTTTTCTGAAAGGGCAATAGAGTTACCTAAAGCAGCCTGCAAAGATCTTGCTAATTCACTGTGGCTTCTGTGTATAACAGCTAGCATGGCTGTTATCCCCACTAAGACAAGGAGTTCTGGACAGTGCAGTGACAGCACAAGCGTGCCTCAGTACAGCTGTGAGGCAGGCAGTGAGGAGCACTCCTGGGGGGAACCATCACTGCTCTGTACCTCCCTCCCCTCTCTCACACACCACCTCCTCCCAGAGTGGCAAAGGTAACTGCACCTGGAAATGAGCAATAGAAGTGAGTGCAAACACTGCACATCACACCAAAAATTTGTGTCAGAGTGGGGACACACAGCATCTGCTGCCAGCAGGAGCAGGCTGCCCATCTGAAGGCAAAGTCTCTCTTGTCTGACATCTGGCTCATTGCACACTTTGGCACTGGCACTCTAATCATGCTTGCAAGAACAGTGAGATCTTGTCATCTCACTATAAGGCATTTGACATGATTAAACTCACTGACTCGTTTCCCTCCTCTTTTTTTTTTTTTCCATCTGTGACTTTAGCTCTGGTTCCTCTAAATGGTCCTGAGAAACAGGCACTCACTATCCACTCAGGAATATTAGGCACGAGAGCATGTTTTGCCAGGTTGCTTTTCTGTAAGCACAGAGAAAGAAACTCAAACCTTTCATCCCCAAACCAAACAACATGCAATATCCCACACCCTGTGAACTGTGGCTTGCTGCTCCCTCCGTGTGCTGAACTAGCTGACTGGACAAAAGAAATGGTCTTATTTTCAGCTCCCCAAAAGTGACTCAGTCTGACCCCTGCCTAACAGTGCAAAAGGCAGAAAGATGGCATTGGGGCACGGCCTTCAGCAGCTGAGAGCAGTGCTGGGTGCCTGCTGTAAGTGAACTAAACCAGTGTTTACCTCTGATTAAGGCACAGCACTTCCAGATTTGACTCTTCCCATGTGTTTTGCCTTCCTTACTCCTTTCTCATTACCTGCTTTTTGGAGGTCAGACTAATTTTCTCTTGGCTAGTGAAAAAACTGGCTTGGTGAGGACCCAAGAACAACAAACCTTAGGGAGCAGAGGGGCAGGGAGAGAGAGAAGGTGAGTAACAGGAGCTGCCTGCTTGGGTGGCCATGAGCTGTGGGATCAGATTACCCTGTTCTGTAGGTCTGACCCTCACATGGAGTTGGGAGAAGCCTTGCTGCCTGCAGAGCACTCTAATTATTGCAGAGGGCTGCAAGAAATGAACGTGGGCTAGTAGCAGTTTCGTGCAACTTGTAAGCACTCACTGCTGCAGGTGAGAAACCCAGGGGGAAGAGATTGTGTATTTCATATGACATTAAGATTCAAACCCACACATTTACAGCCCGAGCTCCATCAGACCATCTCATCTGGCTGGCTGACAGCTGATGCTATATCTCATTGCTCCTCTCTTGACTCCAGCAACTACAGCTTTGCAGGGTGGTGGCCCTGGCAGGAGTCACTGATGCTGTTTGCGTTACAGCCTGACCGCCTGCCCGATGAGGAGATCACGGAGCTGGAGGAATGCCTCAAGAGCCTGATGCTTCACCAGAACACCAACAACAATGTGGCTGGAAAGGACTGCTCATCTCTGAAGCCCCCATCTCGGCCTTATCCTCCTACAGGCAGCTCCCTTCCCACACAACTCACCTTCATCTTTCAGGGACAGCAGTTTGGTGAGTAGCTGACCAACAAGAGCCCTTGGTCTGCCCCACAGCCCAGGAGGGAGAATTATGGGGTCTACCTCAGATAAACCAAGGATTTCCCAGCATCCCATAAGAAAGGAATTACAGTAGTCGTAAGATATTGCCATGGTACTTCAGATCAGGCCTCATCCTGTTTTCTTTTCTGGGGTGGCACAGAACCAGATGTTTCAGAGTCTGTCCCTTCCAGGTTCCTCACATTTTAAAATGAATAGTGAAAGGAAAAACGTAGAGTATTTTTCTCTTCTTCCATGTCAATTGGTTGAGGTGAGTTAATAGTGTAGGTTGGATCAGACTGGGCAAGTTACCGTGGACACCCTCAGCCCTGCTTTCAGACAGGACTGATTTGTCCAGGCTCCCTTAGTTCACCAGCTGGCTTTGGGGTCTGTCCCTACAGAGAGCTTTCAGAGAGTCTCACATAGCAATATCAGCTTGAGATAAGCTAGATCATTTCTGAGCTTGCTTAAACTGTGTGCAGTCTTCAGTGCTAAACAGCTGAGAAGAAAGCTCCTGTCAGCATTTCAGTGTTTTGAGGATGTTTAGGTAGGGAACGGGGAACTTTGTCAGAAAGGCATTACCAAGTTGCCTTTGAAAGGCTAAAACAAATGAAGAGTGTGTCCATCCAAAAAAAAAAAAAAAAAAAAAAAAAAAGCTCTGGCAAACCACAGGACAGTTCTGAGGGAGAAAAAAAGAAAATAGGCCTTGCCAAGCTTGCTGGGTAGGGGCAAGCCCAGATGCTTTATTGTTGTGGGAGGATTTCTGTAAGGGAAGAGCTGGGCAAGGCAGGGAGCTCAGACTCCCTGGTCCACAGAATGTTCACCAAACCTCGAACTGGCCCAAGCTGCATCACCTCAGCCATGAAACTCCTGTGTCTTACCTGGCCTCTGCCCCTTTCAGACAACAGAACAATCACACCAGACGACCACCAGAAGTTTGCCAAGTCTGTGTCCAAAAAGTGGAAGCAAGTGGGTCGCTCTCTGCAGAAATCCTGCCGGGCCCTGCGCGACCCTGTCATTGACAACCTGGCGCTGGAGTATGACCGAGAGGGACTCTATGAACAAGCCTATCAGATGCTCCTCAGGTTCATCCAGTCCGAGGGCAAGAAGGCCACAATAGCACGATTGATCACAGCCCTGGAAGAGAATGGTCTCGTCAGCTTGGCTGAGGAGCTCTTGGGCCTCCATTCCAGTGAGGACTGCTCCTAGAGCCCAAAGGACAGTCCCATTGCTAAGGGCTTTCCTGCTTTAGCTGCTGTATGAAACTGCTGCCAGTGTCTGGGAATGTAAAGCCCTGAATATCACAAGTTTCCATCTAGGTGGAAATGCTCAAGGGAGAGATTCTGTGTTTGCAGAAGCCAGCATGGACCCCTGACTTCCCTTATTTCACTGTGTTTCCAGAAATAGAGCACTACCTTCCTGGGAACTGGTGAGAGGCTTTCACCCTGACTTCCTTCAGGACTGAGGGAAGGGAAGCAGCCAGACAGAGAGCCCTAGGGGAGAATGAGGGAGAAGAGAAAGGCAAGCAAGGCTTCTCACAGAATTTCTCTGGGAAGCAGACAATGCCACTGTTTCTCAGGCTGTGTCCAGGGTGGTCACCTGGAGAGCTGCAATATATTTTTATATTGAAAACATTTTTGCCCTCAACCATGACATCAAGTAAAGACAAAGGGGGAAAGTAGGGAAAAGTCAATTTTACGTTATTTTCCTTCTTTGTTTGAAGAACGAAGAACATCTACAGCAAGAATATCTGTTCTACCCTTCTCTACTATAGCTCCTTCCCACCTCTCACCACCTGAAGGCTTTCCTTCTACCTGGGGCAGTCATAATCTTCCACAGGGCAAAAGATTGCCACTGTACAACAAATGGCAGGCACTGAACAAACAATATAGATGAACTCAAATTCAGACAATGATTGTCAACATTTGTCTCATCTGTGGTAGATAGTAATATGTTGATTAGCTCTTGCCTGCCAACCTGAGGGAGCCTGCAGCTATGGAAGGCAAAACACAGTGCTGGAAGGAAAAGAGTCTCCTCATCAGCAAGTTACCTGTGGAGCATGGATTGGCACTGCTGCCCTCAGGTGCATTGCAGCATCAAATGCCATCCTCAGACCACAGAGCTGAGCAATCACCAGACCCAGCTGGCTGCTCGTGCCTTCACTCACTTCCTTACCCCCACCCTCAGCCTGCTGGGCCCCTGGAGGAGACAGCTCATCCTGCTGTGTCCCACAGGTATCAGGATTTACAGAGAGCCTTTCCCTGGCACTGCTGTCACTGTGTGACAATCGAGCATCAGCTGCGACCTCCACTGAATTTTAGGGTAAAAATGTTTAAGAGACAAATCTCCCAACCCTCAGGGCTGACTCCTGCTTTCAGTTCCCATGGGAGAAGCTGTCTCCTGGTATGGCTGATGCAGACTGCAACAGAGCAGCTGCACTTCTGCCATAACAAAGCACAGAGCAGCGAGTGTCTGGCATGACATGGGTCCCATGAAGGACAACAGCAGCTCAATTACCTTTGACATATTCCCAGTGCTTTCCTGACAGGTTTTTACTAATACTTTTCAATTAGTTCTGTAGTTTTTTGCCTTTCCCATCTGTGGGAATAGCCAGGGGGCCATGGAAATGTTTTCAAATCCAGAGGGGAACTCTGGGCACACACACAAAGTCTGTGTGCGCATGCGAATATCTGCTAGCAGTCATGGTAGGAACAACTTTGAGCCAGGGCCTGATGGCCTTTTAAACCACAGCTCACATCTTACTCCTTCCCTGGAGTCAAAGCTGTAATTCAGTAAGGAGGAACATAACCTCACATTCAGGTGTGGGCTCAGATCCAAGCTCCTGGGGCTGGAGATGTTCCCGTACCTTCTGCTAGAACACCTGAGCACCAGTCCTTGGAGACCTGAATGGGCAGGATTTCGATGGCCTGCTTTGAGCCAGCTGGGATGGCTCAGATGAGCTGAGTATCACATCCTTAGTGTAAGCCAGAGAAACATTACTTGTTTTCTGCAGATTTTGAACCCCGAGGTTACATACAGAGCCAGGAAAGGAAAGGAAGGGAGTTAAGTTTGGGGAGAAGGTTTTCAGGGCGTGAGTGAATCTGCTTCCATCTTACCCCTAGCTTCCAAGGAAGCAGGACTTCATGCAGGCTCCATCTCTGCAAAGACTGTGGCTCCATCACCTTTTATTAAGCCATTTTATATCAGTGCTATTGCAGTTTCACGTCCTCCATTCCTGCTCCACATCCTACCCTCTTCCCTTCCAGCAGTACCAATGCTCTTCCCAAAATGAAGCAATTACCTCTCTGACAGTTTTTCTTTTGGGACTGACACAGTGGTGCTGATCTTAGCTAATTTAGGCTGCTGTGGAGCCATACCTCAAAGCATTTAGCTTTCCTGCCAAATCCCAACTGGGGAACTCTGTTTGGTAGAAACCCACCTGACAAATTGTATTTTAAAAAAGTAAAAAATCAGAAACTTGAAAATTATTTTAAGAGCAAGACAGTTTGCTCTTGATTTTGCAGAAATGACTTTTTTAAGAAAACAAGGTCATTTGCATAGCCTGCTGTCTCATTTGCAGTGAATATTTCTAAGCTCACAGACCAGCTATTCATGTGCACAACTTGCACATATAGTTATAAGGCAGCCACTGAGTAGTGAGAATTAATAGTTTTTGTAGCAGCTGTTAATGCTCAAAAAGACAAAGTTTTATTATTCGTATCTAGATCAAGTCCAGAAAACTTTTTTGCTGCTGTTATTCTTTTACAGAAGACTAACCACGAATGCTTTCTTCTGAATGCAAACATTGTGCATTTTCTTTCTGCCAGTAACTGGCATTGTATTTCCTCTTACTCACATATTCCCTGTCAGAAGTGCCATTAAGAGCTGGAGCCCCTGGCAACCTTTCTGGAATATCATAATCTCTAACAGCATTCACAGGTGCCTTCATTGCAGAGACCTGAAGGAAAAGGGTTTTTCAGTGATACTCCATGGTGATATTGTCTCAAGCACATGGCATGGTTTAGGACATAGCAGTGGCTGTTTCATACCTCCTTTTCCATGACCAGTCGTCATCATGGTGGGAGATAAGCCATGGGCAGTGCTGCTGCTGGAAAAGTTGCTTATCCCAGTAACTATTCTTCTCCATATACTGGGATATATCTGAAAAATGCAAGGGTTATGGTAGTGCTTCAGAATCAAACACAATATTAAAAGCAAATAAAGGTGCTAATCAGTTGCATATAAAATCTAAAACAGAAAAAAATCATATAACAAGCAACAGAAATCAGGCCAAAACGTGCTTACTGGAAGAGATCCAAGAGGGTTTTTTTTTCTGGTACAGATTGTTTTTGTAGTTTTAACTGTATTTCAGATTTGAAGGAGTCTCCATTCAGTCTGCCAGAAGGAATAAAGATCCATCTAGAGGAGAATTTGAATGATTTGCTTTGGTTGATTTGATTTGCTGACCTACAGTGTTCAAACAGATGATAACAAAGAGGAGAGTGAAGTTAAAATGCTCACCAGATACACTTTGACGTGAGGCATCTGATAGAAGCAAACCTGACAGAAGACCCTGAAAATTGTCTCAAAGGAAAAGATCTGTTTATTTTGCCATTCATTTCAAAGTCAGGTTCAGCATTGAGGAGCTGTCCTGCTGCCTGGGTCACTGCTATTCCCAAAGGAACCACACCCCAGCAGCTGCCCACAGACTCTGAAACCAGAAGTGAGCATGAGCACAATGAGGAGCCTCACATTCACTTAAATTGCTGATTTAGTTTAACTGAAAATTCTGGTGAATTTCTGGTATTGTATCTGGTATCCTTAAACCAAGGAGGTACAAGAAGAGGAATCAAGAGGGTTTCTTGAGTCTAACCCACATATTGGAGTGTGTGCATGACACTGGTGCTTTACACTGGACAGGGGGTCTTTCATGTGGACATGGACTCAAACAGTGCAGCAATTTAAGGCCTAGAGTCAAAAAATACATATTTTTGTCTTCTCTGGATTGAATTTTAAACCCACTGAAGGGAGCTGGCTGTACATGTCTAATATAAACCTGTATGAGATATGTGGTTAATGCCTCTTAGTTTTCAGTGAAAAATATCCCTTGACCTTCTAATTTCAAATTCCCATGATATTCAGCATCAGATCTGGATCAGCCATCTATGGACTGCAATGCCAGGCATACTTGGGTCTGTGACATTCAGCCTCCAAGGAATTGTCTTTTACAGAAAAAGCTCTTTGGCATATATTTTCCCCCATTCTTTTTTATAAATAAATATATACTTTTGATGAAAAATGCCTCAGAGGCTTTCATTGAACACTTAACTGAAGTAGTAAAAACAGAGGTCACTGAAGTTCTGCCACATTTGGTGACCACCAGCTCCAGAGGAGCATACAGCCTGAGGGTGGATGCACAGCAGGGTTCTGCCCAAAGTCACACATTTCTCTGACATGCCAAGGCTGGTGTGCCACCTGCAAGGGAACAGCTCTGATTACAAAACCAAGCCAAGCCTCCATGCTTGTTCAGTTTCCAGTTACTGCTTTGACAAGCCTTTTTCAGCCAGCATGGCCAGAAGGGGGAGTTTGTCCCACCCCTGGCACCTGGGGGAGCTCACTGAGTCTCTTTCAGTGCTGTTGGGTATCTGGGACTCCTCGGAGGCCACAGCACCGCTGTAATCCCAAGTGCCTCACTACCAAGAGAGCTCTCTCACAAGGCTGCCCCACAGGTGGAGAGCCAAGGAGCTGGGATATAAAAGCTCCAGCAGCTTTGCACAGGAAGCCACTGGCTGACCTGACAGCTGAATCCAGAGAAATTCCTTTAGGAATGAACTTGAGCAGAGATGTGTTTTACCCTGAATCTCTTAAATCTCTTAGTGCTGACCTACTGAGGAGGGTCAGTGAGATCACTGACCCAATCTTCTAAGACAGTGACACAAGACAGGATGGACCAGGGGCACCTTTGCTATCAGTTTGAAGAATAAATCAGCCATGGATCACTGCCCAGGGAACAAGGTCTACGTGAGGCAACCACCAAGCAGAAGCCCCATGGAGAAACTCCTGCACCTCCAAGCTCCCTGCGTGGCTCTCCAAGCCACGGCAGCCACAAAGGCACCACACAGCAATGAAAGCCTCTGTTTTCACTCTCGCCCCATGGGAGCAAGCAAAAAGGGAGGCAGGGTGGCAGGTCCCAAAACTTGGGTGAGGGATCACAGAGAAATAACTGCTGTGAGTCCCTGGTGGTTTCAGGGAGCAGTCCCCCTCTCTCCACAGCCAGCCCCACTGAGCAAAGGCAGACAGGAGCTGGTCTTTGCCTCTGTGACCATCAGCTGCCTCCTTACAGAGCAGGGATGATCAGTAACCTGGGGCTGCTGCTGCAGAAGAAAAGAACAGAGGTACCTTGGGCTGGCACAGGGAAAGCTGAAGCTAAATAACGTTTATGGCTGAGGTTTCTGATGAGCTGTGCTGTTCAGCAGGGACCTGCTGCGGCTCAGGAGGAAAGGACTTCCCCAGCCTGCAGCACCTGAGTGCAGGGCCCGAAGGTGGCTCATCAAGAACCCACTCTTCGTGAGACAGCATGTTCAGTAAAGCACAACATTTGAGCTGAAATAAAAAATACATCAAAAAAAGCACAGACGCTTACAAAAAGGGATTTTTATATTATGTTTTAAAAAGAGGTGTTTGTGAAAACAGCAGAGCAAATCGAAAACTCCTTATATGACAAGTAAATGAAAAACTTCGCTACCTAAAGTGGCCATGGTCTGGGCACTCTCCAGACACTTGGCCTCTGTTAGAGGAATAAGGGTCATTGTTTACAATGCAGAGATAAAGAAACAGCCACAGGAATGGAAAGTGCTATGGCTGCACTCAGCTGACAGATCAATAGTAATGGCACGTTAGATTTGGCACCAAATAAAATTGTTTTGAAGTATTTCTAACTAACTAACTAAATAAATAAATAAATAAAGGTGGGGTTTGGGATTATTTTTGTTCCAAGTTTTGGAAAGGACCCTTGAATCTGTGTTCAGCCTATGTACTGCTTGGCTCACACCTCCTCCCATCATTTCTCTACTAGGAAAAAAATACCCCAACCCCCAAGTAGGTTTAACTTCTGAGCTAAACTCAACCTCTGTTTTTCAATTTGACTCTTTGCAGAGGTAAATACTCACAAGGGAATTAAAAGAAAAAAGCCAAAATATAGAAGGCAAAGAAAAAGAAACGCAGAAAAATTAGTACATTTCCTATTGAATGAAGTTACGGGGGGCGGGGGAGGAGCGCAGAATTGGTGAAAATCCCCAACCTGGGCTGTGCGTTCTCTCTCTCGACACCTCCGCCCTGTCCCGCTGGAGCCATCGGCGCTCCCCGGCCCGATCACGTGTCAGGGCTTGGACCGGGACCCGGCTCCTTCCCCGGCCCGGAGCTGCCCCCGCTCCGGGGCTGCGGCTGTGCTCGGGGCCCGGCCCGCTCCCAGCCCGCACCCACTCCTGTCCCTGTCCTGTCCCTGTCCTGTCCCTGTCCTGTCCCAGCCCCGTGAACGGCCCCGAGCCGCCAGCGCTGCTCCGCGCCCCCAGGGTTTCCTCGGCTTCGCTGGAAGGCTGAGGAATGTCTCTCACTAACTACATCCAGATGTGCCTGCTTGGCAGCCCCGCTGCACAGACGTTACCGAGGGGACACAGGATCGGCGCTATCAAACGGGATGTAAGTATCTATTAAGTGTGCTTGATCGAGGTGGGTTGGGGAGCGTTGTGCAGCGAGCAGGGTGGACTGGAGTCTGTCCTTACTGCTTCCCTTTGCTCCCAGCTTTTCTTTTTGCCTTGTTGCTCTTGAATCTTGTTACGTGCAGCAACCTGGACCGTGATGGTTAACACGCAGCAGGGTCGGCTGCAGGCTCTAGCCCTGAGACATCTGCTTTACACTTTAGTTTCCAGAAAACTTTCTTTGAACGTTTAGGTTGTTTTAACAGAAGTTTTAGACTTTTTTAGACAGTGCCTGCAGTGCTCTGGCACAGGATTTCGTCCCAACCACAAACATGCTCCAGTGGTGGCACGTTACATTTACAGGCTATTCTTCATCAGTAAAAGGACATGAATCTTCCCCATGTTGCACTGTGGTATGCTTTGAGGAAAATGTGGGAATTTTCAAGCTCTCTAGCGTCACAAAGCTAGAAAATAATTTAGCCTCTGTGAAACAGGCAGTTACTGATCATATATTTTAATAGCTTTTGGGCAGATTCTGAGAAATATATGTGTTGGGTATAATCTTGAAATTAGTGGGGCACATCAGCACGTATTCCCTGTCCCATGTGAGCCTGGCTGTAACAATACATCCGTGCTACTGCACTGCAGTTGCTTAGGTTTAGGGTTCATTGGGCAAATTATTTATCAGAGGAGGGTCTGGGAGCTGAAGGAGTGGTGAGCACTGCAGCCTGGGGAGGGCTGGGAAAAGGTGTTCATTTCAGTAGGACTGTTTCTTACTCCTTCACAAACCTGCAAGGCTATATTATAGGGGCTCAGAAAAATTAATGTTTGGAAGAGAAACGGCAGGTTCCTCACCTTGGCTCGGGAGGGGCCTGTCTCTCCGAAGGACTCGGCGTGAGTTGAGCTGCTGAGCCCTCTGCCATTCTGAAAATCAGATTACCAATGAGCAAGACTGCGTCTGAACGTAGGAAAGTACCTCTGGAGGCTGCTGAGCCCCCAGAAGCTCGTTGGGCATTACCTTCTCCTGCCTTGCAGGCGGCTGAGCACTCTCGTTGGAGATGTGGAGCCGTGCTCCGAGGCAGCTGGAGTTTCCCCCGGGTTGCTGGGCCCAGCACAGAGCGGGGCAGGGGCTGGCAGCCCCTTCCCGGAGCTCAGTCCCGCGGGCAGCTGCTCCTGCCCAGGCTCAGCTGCCGCTCCCCGGCGAGGGGGGAGTTCCGTTCTGGGACCCCTGCACGTGGGAACAGACACCTCAACAGCCCTCGCACAGCAGCTCTGCAGTTCCTCTGTGTTTAGGTTTGTGCACTTCATAAAAGCTTCGTGACTGCGGTGGAAGATGAACGGAGGCAACCGCAGCAGCCTTTGCAAGCACTTACCCAACGTGACCAGCATTGCAAAGGGAAGGCTGGCACTGCCAGCAGGAGAAACTGCAATAAAATGGGACCAGCCAGCTGGGACGCTGATCAAACTACGTATTTGAGGACTGGGGCAAGCAGATAAATAAGGCACTCTGTCCTGTAACAGCATGGATCTCATCCATTTGTTTGCTCTGGCCTGGAAAAAATTTTAAAATGCCCTGAAAAGCAGCTCTGACAGGAAAGTTAAAAATTGTCTTTGGAGCAGGGCCTGCATTTTTGCTACCTGCTTCCTTAGTATTTGACTCAACAGAGCTTTTGCCTCCAGGTGCTACAGCAAATAACTGCAGTGCTGTGACTGGCACTGGCCAGCAGTGTCTGAGTTGCGCCATCGTGTGCAGCTGAGCACTGAGCCTCTTCCCCTCTCACTGTGCTCCCTTGGTTCTGGTTCATGAACCCAGTTCCTGGGATAGCTCTCTAGACACTCAGCTAATTAAATCCTACAGGCTGCTCTCAGTTTGTTTATAGGCTTCAGAACCTGTAAGCAGCTGAATAGGATGAGTTATGAGTTTCTATCTGGTAAGGCAGCACAAGCGAGTGTTTTGGTTACTTCATTTTTCTAGGGCTTTGCACTTACCAATCTGCCAAAAGGGTCTTTGTATTTCAGCCATCTCCATCTTCTAATCAAGAAGATCAAATAATTCAGCATCACTTTATAATCCTGTAACTCCAAATAAGACTTCTTCACAAGCACCCTGAAATACAGAGAGTTGTTCAACACCAGGGCCACTTAAAGCAATAACTTTGATGCAGTTATTGACTTTGCCTAGAGTGGGGTGGTAGAAAACAAAAGAAAGAAAGAAACAAATAAAGAAACCCCAAAGCCATGCAGGAATAAAAGCCACTACATGACACCCAAACACAGAAGTGGAACATGGCTTCTTCCCCTGATCTAACACACAGAGCTACTTTTCCTCTTTAAACACTTCAAACCCAGCTTAAATGATTAAACTCAAGTTGTTTCATGCAAGTTTTTTTATGCGGGGCAGAACAAACCCCACCTACATGACCCCACATGTGTCAGCACTGGAAGCTGACATATTTCCCTCTGGGTACCCCAGAGAGCCCAGGTGAGGTTTTGCCCACACAAGATTGAGAACTTGAAGCTTTTGCAGTTCACTTCAGGTTCCTGTAGAAGGGTAGGAGAGTGGAGAAGAGAAGGATGGAGCCCAGTGCAGCTTGAAGAGAGCAAAACATGTGGTTCCTCACCCAAAACAAAGCTTCCCATGTCTGCATGTTCAGCAAGACATTTAAACTAAACTGGTACAGACACAGCAGTCAAACACTCCCAACCCTCAGGGGCACAGGGGATGGGACCAAGGGTGTCAGTGGGAAGATGCAGTCTCCAGGGCTTCAGGCAGTGCAGACTTCTAGGTGTCAGCATCCTACTCTGCTGATATAAAGCTCACCCACACACATCTGTTTCACACAGCCCCAGCTGCAGAATGGGCATTAGGGACGACAGTATTGTTTCTTGAACAGTGTCAGGACTCTTCCTGAGGCAGAGGAACCAGGTGAGGAGGATCCTGGGAGTTTGCTTTGCTCTTGCTGAGGGAATCTGCATGGAGAAATTCCTGTAAACAAGGCTGGAGAGGGACACATGCACAGACTTTTCACCTTGCAGGCCAGAGCCCAGGCAGGTCTCAGTATCCAGCACTGGCTGCTACAAGATGACTTTGTTCTTGTGAAATGCATTCAGCCAACATGAAATGAAAACAAACATCCCAAACTTGAAGCATTGCCTCAAAGTATCCCCACCACCCATAATTAAACAATCTTCTCTGATGATTCCAAAAGACCTCATCAAACCCATCAGTGCTGGATTCCACACACTTTCTTCAGCTCATTTTACAGAGAGACAGATAACACACCTCCATCAGCAACCAGAGCCCCACATGTTGCATGGCCACACAGTGTCCTGCTGCCCAACCCAAACCTGCCAGTGGCAGCTCCAGCATCGGGAGTGAGGAGGGGAGTCAGGAGGGAGCTGGAAGCACTTCCCATACAGCAGGGAGCAAGCTGATTCAAGGACCCCCCCACAGCTGCGTTTGGTGGGGATGGATGTTTCTGTGAGCCCAGCTGGGATGAATGGGCAGCAGAGCTCGTTGCTGATTTTGTGCCCCCATGCTCAGTGCATCACGTTTTCAGCTTGATTATCTCAGCTGCTTTTCCCAGGGCTGGCTGGATCGAATAACCACTCCTCAAGGCACAAAGCAGCATGCCAGAAGCACCAAGGCTTCTTGACTGAATCTGGGGACAGGATCCAGAGGACTTCTTCCCACTTTGGCCCTGAGCAGAAGTGCCAAGTGATGGAAATGTGACAACTGCAGGAAAAAAAGACTTCCAGGATGAGCTCAAGACTTCACATCATTCAACTGGGAATGAAGGACTAGCAATTTATTTTTTTTATCATCACTTGACTGCTTTTATTGCAGCTGTTCTTGGCCATATTTCAGAATCCTCCTCTCAAATAAATGGAAACCAGGCAGAAGACTGGGCCCTCTGCCTGAGCATGCAACAGCACAGGTCAGACTCCCTGCCTGGATGCTCATCAGGGTGTCATGCCCAGCTCTGGCCACTTCCAGCTTTCCAGTCTTTTGTTGTCTCTTGGGCTGTGCAGGCTGTGCCTGCTTGGTTCTTCCAACTCATTATTTATGGCTCCCTATCTTGCCACCTCATGGATGTGGGACCTGTCAGTCTCTTCCTACTGCCCAGCTCAGCCCTCTAACATTGCCTGTGCTCAGCCCAGGATGCACCATCCCCAGCCTTCCCCAGGACCCCACTGTCCTGGGGAGACAAACTCCATTATCCCATTCAGACCCCATCAAGCCAGACTCAGCACCCCTCTGTATCCATCCCCAGACAGCCAGCACAAAGAGGGACAGCTGCTGTTTTTCCAAGCTTGGAGGACACAGGAGGCAGTGCTGGCAGCCAGGCCATTCCTCAAGGCACTGAGTGATGCAGCAGTTGGTAAGCCCAGCTCCATTTCACAGGTTGGATGGAGGTTCCCCACAGGAAGCAGAGGTGCATCTGCCTCAGATGCCGACACTCAGGGATGTGCTGTGCTGAGAAACGCTCTGCTGTGCTCTCATCTCTTTCGTTTGGCATCAGATATTTCCTGCTCACGTTGATAGCTCTGTAATTCTTTTCCCCTGCTGTCAAGGTGGATGAATAATCCTTTTGGCTTTAGGACATACCAGAGCATCTGCCAGAATCATCAGCCCCTCTGTATTCAAGAGCAGAACAGCTTTTCCCACACTGACATCCATGGACAGAGCTTACACCACTGTAATAATCAAGGGTATTTTCCTTCCAAAGAAGGAAATATCTAACAAAGACTGGAAAATCCGTATAATTAGATCAAGGAATCACTTCAAGGGCTGGCAACTTCTTTTGAAAATGAGAGGTCTGTATTCATCACTGAACTGTTCTATTTCAGCATGGAAATCACTCTTTTGGATCCTTTATTTTCAATAAAAGAAAACACAGAGGAAAATCTGGGCTATCAGCCCAGACTTGTAACAAGTCAGGGTTTTTCTTGGCTTTTCCCAAGGCACTTATTGCCAGAGTCTGAGATGCTGGCAGTATAAATCTGCAAGCCATGGAAATTAGGAGTTTCATGACACATGCATTTTATTCCAAACCCTCGTCGATAACATTAAACACAGAAAAAAACCAGGACTTTCATCCAGCTCCTTAATTACCATCTGGAGCCTGGCAGCTGAAATAAGATTAAACTTTTGCATAGAAAAGGAAAAAGAAATTTGCTATTACTGTGAAGAAAGAGATGGGACTCCAGATGTAAAATGCAAACCAACATCCTATACGTGTCAGGAGGAGTTGTTTCATGAAGCTGAACATAGTTACAAGCCAGAATGTGGCAGGAAGAACATAAACAGAAAACAGATCCTGAATATTCTAAACATTTGAACAACAATTTACAAAAGATCTGAGAAAGTTGTTCAATCCTGCTATTAGTATCAAAGTTATGTCAGTGAAAACATCTGCCTCGCCTAGGAGAGGAGTGAGAGGTAAACAAAAAAAAGCCAACAAATGAAGAAAAGACTTTATCAGAGGGCAGAAAAACACAAGAAACAAGGCCTAAGGAAAAAACCCGTGGTCATCAGGACAAGGCCAAAGTGATTTTAAATCCACCAGGAATGCAAAGAGCCTTACAGAAAGGATATGCTGTTTTCCAAAATAATTATTTCATAAATAATGGAGACAAAACAGATGAGGTGAGTAAACATTTTGGAGCTGTAATTGGGAAAATGACATGCAATAGCATATGATGATGAAATACTCTCTATTTCAACAGTAACTTGGAGGTGAAGTTAACCAGTAATGAAAAAGCACAGTATTTAAATAATTATGTCCAAATAATGTGCATCTAAGAATTTTAAAGGGTCTGGCTATGAAATCAACTGGTGTAATAATTTTTCTTCCTCATAAGTCTTGAAATACTGCTTAGATACCACAGGTGCCACTGTTTTCTTACTTCATAATTACAGACGTCAATATAATTTTGAGTTTGAAAACTTAACATTATGGCTGATACAAAATTGATGGTTAACGAACAATTAGCAGGTGATCCAATCCAGGACATTAAAAGGAGATTTGCTGAAAACAGATACCACCAAGTTCTTACCAAGAATTTCCACCTTGTGCTATCACTGTATGCTTGTCAATAGTTCCTCTCCAGCTCTTTTTATCCCAGAAGTCACCTTTGGATATGATCTCAGCTAGTTCAAGACAGGGAACTGTAATACCTTCACAGGTAGCCTCTGTTAGTACAGCACAGGCAAGAGAGAGCCACAACTCACATGTGAACATGATACATTATTAGTGGGTGCATAAAATACTTATGTGCACTTGTGGGAAAATTTTTGGGTGGGGCTCAACTTCTTGCTGAGGGCGGTAGGAATGGCGATGGTCACTCACCTCCTCCTGGAGCAGCTGTGGGGTCCCTCTGTCCAGCTCTGCCCTTGCTGCTGCAGGGAGTGGCTGCACCTGCAGGGTGATGAGAGGACCTGCCTTTGCTACTTGCTGCCTTCTTACTACTCTTTCATTCTCATTTTGTTTGCAGTTGAAGAACTGATCAAGTAAGACAGAAGATCTCCAGAAAAACTGTAAGTGAGGAAAAATCCTGTATTTTAAAAGGCAGCTTCATCTGTCATACATGAATAAAATTTTCCTAACACCATGCTCTGTCTTGCTTCTGCATATTGGGATTTATTTCCTCACCTTTCACTGAGGGGTTAGGGTGATTTGGCAGAGGAAAAACACCCATGGCCCCTTCTAACCTTATTAATGGAAGTTACTTAAAATGGTTTAATATTTTATAAAGTATACTGGCAGGAGGAAGGTCCTGTGTGAATTCTAGATTGTACCCAGTGTATTAATTTTGAATACATATCACAGTTGGTTTAACAAAAGCTGGCTCAGTGTGCAGGGAAACACCAGCAACACACTGCCATGAAGAGTCTGCCCTTCAGCAGTCAGCTCTGAGCCTCCCTGGTTTGAGTCAAGAAGGGCAAAAGCAGCAAGTAATGGTTGTTAAACTAGAAAAAAAAAAAAAAGGTAATTATTTATGGGAGAATGGCATCATTCATCATTTTCCACTTAGCTTTTCCCAGTGAAATGTCTGAAATGAGAAAACATGTTCAGTAGTAAGGGATGCAGGATTTTGGGTTGTGCTTAGAGAGTGGTTTTCAGGATGATGGATGACTGCTTAGTGACTGAACTAACAAAGTCACAGAACTGGCACTGGGATCAGCAGTAGGTCTGCAAACCCATGTGCCTTTTGACAAGTTCTTCAACATCTCTGTGCTTGCGTGAGTAAAATGTGCTTTGCTGCTGGGTTTTAAGTGATGTTTCAGTTAGTCTTGCCTGCTTGCTTCAGACCTGCCAAATCCTCACTGCTGACACCCTCTGTGTTTATTTACAGATGGACAGTGGTGCCAGGCAGCTCAAACATAGCTTTTAAGAGTCCCAGGAACACTGGAGAGACAATGAGAGTTCGCCTCAAAGGGGATGTGATCTGTACCCTCTTCTTGCTGGTAGCGCTTTGTTCTTTGCTCTACTCCCAACTGGAACATTTAGTCCCGGCAGGAAAGAAGGAGCCAACACAGAACAAGCCTCGAGTAGCACCAAAAATATTCTCCAATCCCAGAGCTCCTCGGAGGCTGATGCCAGCAGAGGCAACTGCACCCAGACCCCAAGTCACCCCTGTCATGAGACAAACAGAAGTGGCCAAAAACAGGGTCCAAACTACAACTCCACCCCCACTGAGTGATTCTGCCTTCAACTTCAAGCTCTATCTCCTAAATAAGGATAACAGGAACTTCAATCTCCTCATTAACCAGCCCAGGAAATGCCAAAAAACACCAGGAGGTCCCTTTCTGCTCATTGCTATCAAATCAGTAGTTGAAGACTTTGACAGGCGTGAGATTGTCCGGAAAACTTGGGGCAGGGAGGGTTTGGTGAATGGGGAGCAGATCCAGCGGGTGTTCCTCCTGGGAACACCAAAGAATAGGACAGTGCTGGCCACGTGGGAGACCCTGATGCACCAGGAGAGTCAGACATACCGGGACATTCTCCTCTGGGACTTCATGGACACTTTCTTCAACCTGACCCTGAAGGAGATCAACTTCCTGAGCTGGGCTGCTGAATTCTGCCACAACGTGAAATTTATTTTTAAAGGTGACGCTGATGTTTTTGTCAATATTGAGAACATTGTTGATTTCCTCAAGAGACACGATCCCACTGAAGACCTCTTTGTTGGGGACATCATCTACAATGCCCGTCCCATCCGGGTCCGGAAGAGCAAATACTACATCCCAGAGACCATGTATGGGCTGAGCATCTACCCTGCCTATGCTGGAGGAGGAGGCTTTTTGCTGTCCAGCTGCACCATGAGGAAGCTCTCTAGGGCTTGCAGAGAGGTGGAGCTGTTCCCCATTGATGATGTCTTTTTGGGCATGTGCTTACAGAGAATCAACCTCAAGCCCATTTTACACAAAGGATTCAAGACCTTTGGCATTGTTAAGCCTTCTGCTGCCCCACACCTACAGACGTTTGATCCGTGTTTTTACAAAGATCTCATGGTAGTTCATAGCCTGAAAGTTGCTGAGATCTGGCTAATGTGGAACCTGCTCCACAGCCCAAGGCTTTCCTGTACTCAGAAGAAGCAGGTGAAGAAGCCTTTCCAGTGGAAGAAGAAAGCTCAGATAACACCAGCATCATCCCTCAGATAATGCAGGCAGAGTGCAGCACACACAGCAAACCAGCCAAGAAAGGGAGCCTGGAACTGACACAGCCCAAGAAAGCAGCTTTCCAAGGGTTTTAGCACATCTTATTTACAACATTAAGAGAAGACAACAAACAATTGCAGGAATTTGCCCAAATTCCACATTTGCACATACATATCATGTGGGTCCTTCTGTACTAATGAGTCCAAATAATCATAACATATATATATAATTTATTATTATTTATTAGGATTATAGTAGTGCTTAGTGGGATAATGTTTAAAAGCACATTGAAAAATGCAGTCCTTGGAGATTTTTCAGCATGGTTAGAAGTGTGAGAAATGAAAGAAGACATATGGTAAGAACAGACACTGAGGAGCACAGGGATCATTGTCAACTTGCTACTTGACTTGGACTCATTGAAAAATGACCAAACGGTAACTAGGGTATGGGAAATCGAGTCCCCTTAGTGTCTGCTCAGATCACATCACTGCTGCCTCGTTGGTTTTCTGCAGGCCTCATGAGAAGAGAACAAACTGCTGTTGAAATGGGGTCCTACAGCTGCAGTTCAGGTGGATTACAAGAAATCAAACAGGATGCTGCAGCTAACGTGGCTGGTGGAGCAAAGGACAGGTAAGTAGATGGCTAGAAAGGAGCAGACTTACAAAGGGCCTTCAGAGAAAGGACAAGAACTTTGAGTTGATCAGTTTGAGTCTTGATTTTTCATCATTCTTCTCAGTTCAAATATCTGCTCTACTGACATGCTTAACACTCTGGGGACCAGTGGAGCGGGTTTTGGCACTTCCCAGATCTCAGCCTCTCTGCACTATGCTGACTGACATTCAGGGACAACTCAGAAGTCATCAACAGGATTTGACTGCTCTCACAATCTGACCCAGATTTTCAGAAGGTTTGCATCTAGAGAGATCCTTTGGCTTTTGCTTATAAGCATAGCCCCACAGAGCTGCTGCTTGCATCACATTTGGGAGCTGCTTCATACCAGAGTGAACTGGGCTGCTTTCTACAGACCTTGGTGCTCTTGCTCAGCACAGTCAGCTGCAGAGAGCAGGCAGGACTTTCATACTGCTGTGGGTGTCATATGAAGGGAGAAAGTTTTCAGACAAAAAGACTTCAGAATAAAAGTCCATCTAAATTTATTGCAAGAAATCAAAACCACACAGCAATCTTTCTGTTGGGCTTTCCAAGGTTCAGTTGGGAACTTTTAAAGTATTTTAAGCATCAGACAAGAACACTGAATTGCTCAGTTTTTCAAAGTATAGTCCAGACTTTGATGCATTTTGTTTACCCCAACAGCAGACTACCTTAGAAGAATATACTTTTATCAGACATCAAAGTAGAAGTGAATTCCTCTAAATCAGGGTTAAAAAGCTATGAAATTCATGGGACAAGGAGCCTGAATTCACCTGTGATACTGTGTTTGTTAATTCTTTTACAAGTTTTTACCTCCTCAACAAAACTCCTGTGCAGCAGAGAAGCCTTCAGGATGGCACATCCACACAGCTTCAAAGGAAACTACAATCAGTCATAAAAGCCCAAAGTTCCTTTCTCTTGCAGCACAGCTGCATTTCACATCCATGTGCAAGCTCCCTCCCACCCCACAGCAGTTTGGGCTCAGTCAGCAGCTCTACACATTGGTGACCTTCATCATGAGTTCAAGCCTTACAATAACATATTTCCAAGAAAAGGTCAGCTATATAGAAATTGAAAGATTTCTACATTTGGGGTATTTTCAGGATGCAATCCTGAAATACAAAATGTTCACATGAGCTTTGCAAGGAGCTTTGCAGGGCATGGAACTAAGCCAAAGCCTCACTGGTAGGACGAAGCCACCCCTGCCCCTGTCTGCTGACACGTGTGATACTTGTGTATTTATGAGATTGTACAGAAATGTATTACCTGTCAGTAGTTTACAGTTTGGGAAATTATTTATATTATCATTAAAAGACAGTATGCAGATGTCCCTCTAGTTGCCAGAGTGAGTTTGTCAAGTACACCTGCACACATGTTGTAAGACTAAAACTACAGGGATTTTTCATGAAGACAGTAACATGAAAAATAGATTATTCTTTATTTTGGATTTCTAAGTCTTTCCTTTTGCTGGACTTAATTTAATGGCAATGACAGAAAAATAAAGTTTACCTTGCAATTTCCTATGAGGCAGCTAGTCAGGTTCAGCAGTCCTTATTAAGGTTTTCCTTTTACACTTGAAGATGCAGAGATTGGCTCCTCCCTGTAGTCTTCAGGTCTGCAGTCTATCCTCAGCACAGCATTAATGAGTGCGTTTTGTCCCAGATCAAAGTTGTTGTTCAGCATCTGTGTTGACACAGTCTGTGCCAGCACACACCCTGATGGCAGAAACAGAACTAAAGTGTTTACTCCATTATTTTCGTCTATAGAATAGCTCATTTCTTTTATCCAGTGAATACCAGAGTCTCTCTTGATGAAAGATCCATCTGGTTTTGTTCTCCAGCTTCTGCTGCATGGCCTATTTGACCTGGCTTTTAAGTTTCCATTTGCCTCTGCAGTTGAGCTGAAGTTCACAGACGCCATATGTGAGCATAATGCTCTGGGGAAATGCTGAGAGCCATGCTGCAACCTCTGCAGTTTACTGAATTTACTTACTGCTATAGTAGGCAAAGGCTTTGACTTCACCCAAGCTGAAGATTGTTTCGTTAAGGATAAGGGTCTTTTCAGAAAATCCTAAAGCCCCAGGTGTGTATGAGAACTGGCAGGAAGCTGACCCTCTACCAACCTTTCTGATGGATCACAGAAACCCAGACCCATCCTTTTCAGAATGACATCCTGAGTAGGTTTTATTAACTGGCTAATTGAGTGCACCACTCTTGCTATAAATCTTTGCTTGGCAGTTTTTTTCATGACTAACCCGGGATGAGAAAAGAAAACATAAAAACATCTTAAGTGGGTTCTACCAGTAGCAAACAAGACAAGCAGACTTTCTCAGTATAACCTTCTGAAACTAATGCAGTACAGTAAATTGTATTGAGCCCCAAGGATCCACACACAGTCAAGTTTTGTTCCTGCTGTACATAAGTAGCCAGACTTGGTCATTATAATGAGCAGAGCTGGCTTGAGCCTCACATTCGGCACCTCCAAGTGCATCTCTGGACACATGAACTGGTAGCAAATGCCAAGATCTGTTATTTGGTCAAGCCACTGCAGACTGGGACATCATAAAAAAGCAAGCCAAAGAGGTCTCTCAAGCAAGTCAGTATTAAAACCTTGTGCTTCCTGTCTGCAGCTTAATTATTCATCTTTCTACAGCAGGTTCTCAGAAGCAAACCTCAACTGCAAACTCAAACAGTACAAAATAATCAAATGGCTCAGAGAACCTTCACAAAATGTCAGCACTGAGAACATTCCCTGGGGAGTGCTGAAAGACCATCAGATCAGAGAGAAAACAAGTCTGTCCCAAAGCCCAGCGTAACAACTGCTGATCTCCTGAGTTGCATCTCTTCCAGCTGGACTTGCAGGTCTCAGCAGCCCAGAAAATCAGCCTACCACATTTCCCTAACAATGCTACTAACTGCAGTGACAGTTTTAAAAATGAGTAAAACTTTTAAATACAGTTTCTCATTACCTTCTAGGCTTAGGAACAGTAAGAAGACCATACTGAGGAATTAGAGGGGAAGGTAAAGAGGAAAGTAAACTCAAAAGAGGAGCACAACCGAGTCCCTCCAGGAGTGGCAAACAGCTCCCCCACCATTCCTGGCCAGCCCAATGCTCTCTCCAAACCATTCAGACTCAGCTCACAGATCTCTCTCCCCCCTTCCTTTCCCAGCCCATCTGTTGAAAATCCATGTGCTAAAACCTTGGAAAAAACGTAACACAGGTTTGCAGTGACAGCCTTGTCCCAGGGGGGCTGCCTGAGCTGGGTGGGAATCAAGGTGTGATAATAACAAGACAAATGGTGTCTACAGCCATAGCAGCAGCAAAGGGTGGAATAATCGCCGCCGCCTCCCGACTTGTGGATGCAGCAGAGCTACCCAGCAAGGGACAGGGTAAACTCAGGATTTCAGGGCTGCAGCTCTTCTGAGATGAGCTGAGGGGAAAAAGGAATAACAGCAAATCAGGCTGGTTTGATTATTTAGCTGATTAGACTGCACGTTGCATAATCATGCAGGGGTTTTTGTGATCAATATTTAAATGTAGGTGTAAAGCATTAAGGCACTTAAAACCAGATTCCGGAATTGCTATATACAGTACTTTAAAATAACTAAAGGAGTAAAATTTAAAGGGGAATTAATTAATGCATGAAATCAAAAAGATTACATTAAACCATTATAGCTAGTCCAGAAAAAAAGTTACTGTAAAAATGGTATCTTACACTACAGAGTGCCCTACTCTGCAAACTCCAGCTTACCTTTCCTGCTGTTTCAAGCACTATTTTTTCCAGATCATGAGGAGAAATGATTACCTGCTGAAAAAATAGATATCCCCACAAACACCACAAGTGCTTGGGATGTCAAGTTTTGGCAGATAAAAATTTCAAGTGACTTTATTAGTTACAGCAGCAATTCACATAAGCAAAGAATATGGTATTTAAGCTGCACCTGAGCCCTCCAAGTAACACATACACTCCCCACAAAAACAAATCCTTCATGGGCTCTGCTGCACTGAGCGTATTTTTAATGCTTAAGAGTTACATCTCCAGTAAGCTCCATCTTTCATTTCCCCTTGTTTTACTTCAGCCTTACCTTCTCTCTGAAACAACCTGGTTCACATTTTACATGAAAAGAACCAGCCAGAACTAACCAGTATTTTAACTCCTCAGACACACTGTGAGGTATTTATTTGGGTACAAGTGCTGTGTCAGATTGTATCTGACAGAGTCGGGCAGAGAAGAGGGGGCTTTGCACTGGTGTAATCAAGGTTTTAAAAAAAGGTGTTTATCGGGAAAAAGTTGACACAATTGTAGCTGGCATGGAATAATTTTCTTGCATTATAACATCAAAAATTATTCTGAACACAAACAGCCCACGTGAAATTGTGCCAAATCAGACAACTTGGTCTTTGCCAAAATACTCCAGAGAAAGCAGAGAGGGCTTGGACATTTCTTTCAAAGGAAGAGTCACATTGACTCACACATGCACATTTATTCTCGATGTACATTTTGAGCCACAAAACACAAAAACCTAACAGAAATTCTGCCTTAGAGTAGTTAAGTGACAGGTTCTAACAGCAGGTAAAAAGTCAGTGTGAAGGGGGCAGCAGCACCCTTGATTTCCCTCTGGAAAACAGCAGCTGGCCCCTAACCTCCAGCCAGCCCCAAAGAAATGATGAATCACCATCTTCTAGTGCTGAAAGATTTTATTTTAAATAGGTTGGATGGGAGGTCTGGAATATGAATGATCATGGTCACATGAATCAGTTCTCACACACCATATGATTACTCTTTCAGAAAAAAAAAAATCTGTTTAGAATTAAAAATGTGACAGTTCCTGGCAACAGCAGATTGCTTTTTCTTGTCAGGAACCGCATTTTGGGGAACAGAGGGTTCTAGTATTAAACAGCAGCACTTATCTATACAGCACTGCCTGGAGCCTTCACAGGAGCCCAGGGACTGCTTGAAGGCCTGAAGAATACTGGAAGAAATGTCAGCTTCACCTCCTTAAAGGAGGGCACAACAATCAGTTTTATTAAGTGTAAACAAATGAAATACTGTGGACAGTACTGCAATATTCAAGTTATGCAGACACACACAAACTCCTCACGTCTTTACAAAGGAAAACAGTACACATCAGAAGGGGATCATATGCACTACATGTTTTATTAAAAATGCAGTTGTACTTAACTTTATATCAAACAGTTTTTCATACGAAACCAAAATGATGGACCAATGCAGATGTTGCCAACATGCAGGATCTGTATCAAACCACACAGGATTATTACAAGGATTGAGGCCACCTGGCAAAATGGGATCTGATGCAGCCCAAACCTCTCAGTTCCTTTGGGAGGGGGAGGCTGTCCCCTTGCTCCCCCTGAGCAGCCCTTTGCACAGAACAGCTCTTGGTTCAGATGAACTGCCTCGTCCCAGCCTCCCTTCCTGCCACACTGCCAGCCTTGCCTTGTCCCCCAGAGCTCCTCAACTCCTTCCTCTCTTCTGATTCAAACCCACCATCTACCCATGGGTAGTCCCCTCTGCCCATTCCTAAACTTCTCATGCCAGCAAGTCCTTAAATGCTCCACAATGCTCCTCTAATGCATCAGGTCAGGAACAGCTTGGCTTGGCTTAGTCTGAATAGGAGCAAACAAATCAGAACATCTCAGACAAGAGAGTTGTGAACAGCTGCATTCACAAAGGGTAGGTGAGGAAACCTGTAAGAGCAGCTCCACATTATCTCTCCTGGTGCTTCTTCAGATCTGCCTCTCCCAAAAGTCAAATGCTTTGAACTCAGTCTAGCAGCAACAGCCAAGATGCAAAATTGCCTTTAATTTTTTGTCTGTGCAGAGAATTTGTCATTATCAAGGGGCTGACCTAGAGAAGCGTATGGGTTGTTAGAAAAAACTGTTAATTACTAATACTATTTTAGTCACTTGGACTCACCAGAGCATTACCAGTGAAGCTGGGAGCCACTGCAGTCATTAAATACCCTTGGTTAGCTGCTGCTCCTGTCCTAAGTCTCAGGGTTCATGCTACAGCAGCAGGCCTGACCTCACTCTTCTGAAGAAATTCAGCTCAATATGCTTGAGAGCAGGGTATTAGTGGCATCTGCATAGCCATTACCCAAAATCATCCCATCAAGGATTTATCTCCTCTTGCAGCTTATCTGGAGCCTTTATTAGGAAACGATGAAGTAAAATTAACTAAAGTTAGCATCAGGATTGCTGTCACGTTTTAGTAACAAGAACCAGCACGCACAGCATCTCAGTTCAGAGACCATAAAATTCTGCAAGAGCACGCTGAGCCAAGCAGGCAAGGCCAGTCTGTACTGCAGCAGCGAGGGATGGAGGCCCAGCGCTCTGGCTCCACGGACTCGCGCCCCATTCCTCGCGCCCCGCGCTAACCTCTGGGCTCTCCAGGGCAGGGAGACTCCCAAAGCTTCTCTGGGAAGTCCCTTGGGGCACGCAGTACGAGAATTCACGTGTGCTGCTTTCACTGCAGGCATTTCCTCCCCTCTGCTGTGCATATTCCCCCGCTTTGAAGTTCGATCGATTTCCATGGTCCCCAAGGGCCCAAGGAGCGGAACAATCTCATTTCTGAACACGATGCAGAGCCCTCGGTAGTATCGACCACAGTTTAGAGACTTTCCTTCTCCACTTCAGGGCAAAACCTAACAAAATACTGTACTGTATCTAGCAAGTTATGTTAGTTACTGTTTCTTTGAAGAACATACTGAACTGGCCATAAAGTCACTATACACTAGTCAGGCACTTCAAATACAGTGTCTGGAAACCAGTAAAATAAAAAAGAACTAATAGATAAGAGAAGAAAAAGCAAGAACGTCCATGATTTTATTACAAAAACACCCAGCAACTGTATTTAACACAACAACAGTAACTGAGAGTCTCTTTTTATTTTTCTTTCAGTGTACATGCTCATTATTATTCCATTTAATTTACAGAAGGGCTATGTAAAATAAAATTAAAATTAGAGAGGAAACAAAAAGGAAGATTGAGGCATAGAATTTTCTTAGCAAGCAACGATCACAGGAGACAGCACAGATTGAACAGGGATTCAACAGGAGTGACACCTAGGGATAAAGGTAAACAGTAACTTTTTCCTTATCCATTAGATTCTCCATGGGGCATTTTTGTTTGTTTTTAGCAAAACAGTTTAGAGTATCACAGTATACAGGAAGACTAAATGGCAAAGAACGTCTCACACACACACACATTTATCCCTGCTACTGGTCCAGGATCCAAAACTTCAGTTAACATTCGATTTCCTATCTCTCATTCATTGATAAACTATACAGGATTACACTGTACATGGAGTTAAAATTACAAAAATGTCATATTTACAAAAATCTGTACACACATAGTAAAACTCACAAAATTGTCATCTATGTATCACAAGTTGCGACACCAAAATATTAAAAATGGGATAAAATTATACATTTCTCTTGTCCATTTTTAAAAAGGGTTCATTATTTCAAAGACAGACCACCTATTTCTCCCAAATAAGACTGGTAAGAGAACTAGAAACCTAGAGTATCCTCCTGGGATAAAATGTCGCGAGCAGCATCTCCCTGCTAGAAAGAAGCCTATATCCTGTCTGCTGGGGTGGGGTGTGCAGTTAGCAAATATGTACAGAAATGGTGAAACTACAACGAGGATGTCTTTGGCTAAACCTTTGGCATAAATTAAAATCATACATCAAAAGTTACAGAAAAGGTTATCTTGGTAATGGCGGAATTCCAGAATTTCTTTCTGAGATACCATTATATACAGCTTGTCTTTCTCTGAGGAAACAGAGTAGGAATAAAGGATTTTGAAACACAGGCAAATGAGGCAACATTATTTCTTCGTTAAATTTTTCACTAGTATGAAAAATTGTATCAAATCTTTTCATTAAAACATAATTCAATCATAGAAATAACCCCTTCCAGAATTTTTTTTCTTTCGAAATTGCATATGAAAAAAATTAGTAAACCAGCCATGACAGAAAAAAATTGTATCAGCATATCAAGTACATATTAGTGCAGGAAGGTGGATAAATTTGATCCACTGTATAAATAAGCTTTATGCGCAGTGTACATTAAATAACCACCACACCCCACTCACACCCAGTACACAGATGCTCCTCAGTGAAGATAAACGTTTATCAAGTAATTAAAGTGTATGTAGTGCAAATGTTACAACCAAGTATTATGCACATGCTACTTGCTTGGTTTAAAGTTACACAAAGATGTGGTGCCTGAAATCATGGACATATATACATCCTTGTCACACTTGGTACAATGTCCTAAGCCACAGAAATACCGAGGTGTTTAGATCTATATATATATACACACACGTTTTCTTAAAATGTGACCACCACATCAATACAGTAACACAAACAGACTAAAATCAATACCTGCTTCCAGATGCTCCAAGGCTCAGAAAGTTTGTGCTTCTAATTCTTGCAGTCATTACGTGCCCCTCTTCCATTTCCCCCTTCTGCCAGCTGAGAAGGAGGGACAGTCTCTTCAGGTCTGTGCTGCATAGGATGAGGGCAACGGAGAGGAATAAATGACGGCACAGGCACCTAAGCTGCTTTCCTCCATCAACAGTTCCATGCCCCATGATGAAGGGTTGAGAGAATTTCCTCTCCACACCGCTCCTGGGTGGAAAGGCTTATTGAAAAAAAAAAATAAAATCATAACGTGCTTTCCATATTGTAAGTGGCAGCAAATCAAGGCACGCTGTACTAATTCTGTAGCATTGAGATTAGCTGACTTTGCAGGGGATGCTCACTGGGGAAGGTCCGACGTTCTCAACTGGCTGCTGGGCCGTGTGGGGCCATACAGAGTAACAGAAGCTATGTGATTATTCTGCATCACCTGCAAAAGCACAGCAGGGAAAAGGGAAATTAAAAGAAGTGCTACACTGAACAGAAAATAGGAAGTACTAAAATGGTGAATACAGAAGTGATCTGCTGAAGAAAGAAACCCCAACAACAAGTGACAGCAACCAGTTCTTGGCTAGTTCCTAAAAACAGTCTTTTAGATTTCCATGACACACCACCATCTGCTCCAACCAGCCATGTGAATGTACCTCCTGCTAGCGTGAGTTCCAGGTGACAAACTTCAAGTTTCAGCTTTAACATGCAAATGTACAATCCCAAAGAAGAGGTTGCAAAGTTCCCTCTTTCTGCCAACAGGCACTAAAATTATGCCACTCCCAAGCACTGGCTTTTACTGCAATAGGAAGTAAGAAGCCACTCATAGTAACAGCAAACTCCTCATCTTCCCATGCTCAGACAAAAATAGAAGGGTTTTTTCCTAACCTCAAAGATCATTCTCTGCAGTCCAAAGCAAAAGGTTGACCCAAATGGGTTAGTGTTGTTTGGAGATGATGACCTGAAGAGCAAAGAGAGGAAAAAAATTTTAAAATGAGTATGCAAGGATCAGGAACATCTTAAAGAAGAATAACTACTCAGCAACATAAGGTGAATTACAGCATTTTTATCATGGCTTTCACTAAAAGAAAGTACTGCTACATTATGCAACACCACTGCTAGACTCCAAGTGAGCCAAAAGAAACTCTGCTTGATGCCACAGAGCCATTAATAACACTTGGGAATAAAGTAATCAAAAAGCCACTAGTGACCTCTACAGGAAAACTCTCCTGCACTTAACTTGAACAGGAAGAAGTCTAAAAAACCCCCAGATACACAGGAAGTGAGAAGCACCATGTTACTTACTACACATTATTTTTGTGCAAGATCCTTCCCTTTGTGTCTCAACCTCTACCATATGTATTTACTATATATAGTCTATTATTTATATTTACTATATACTGTCTGTTAATCAACTTGATTTAGCATATTAAGAAGATTAACCTATATAATGCTGAAACAGAATAATCCAAGTTTTATTAAACAGTATTTTTCAAGATCTATGTGCCACTTGCTTTCCAGTTATTTCTGGTATTTTTGGCTTGTACATTGACAATTTCTGTTGACTGCAATGAATTTTAGATTACAGCCAAAAAAAAAAAAACCCTAGTGAATATTTACCTTTTGTCCTTTCTTGTAAACTGGTCAGTTTTTCAAATTGCATGTCTGAGCCATTTGAGATGTGCTCAGTAAAGCGCTCTCTGGTTGAACTACTCTCTACAACACAGATGGAAAAAATAGAAGGGCTCTATGTCATCACTATTTCACCTTAGCTTTACTTCATTCACATGGCTTCTGCTCTAATCATCTCACTGGCATAACACAGAGGTAAAAGGGAACAAAGGGCAACATGATTAAGGGGGGAAAAAAGAAAAAAATCAAAGTCAAAATCATGTGAAAGTCTGGTAAAAATACATTAGTTTATCTGAAATTGCTGTGGTATTTGCACAGTACCCATCACTTACACTTGTCCTGAGATAAAAATCATGGTTTCATAGCATAAAATGATAACTCTGCAAACAGATAATGCCCATTTAACCCAGTATCCACCTCAATGCCTGCAGAAACACAGCAAATTTAAGGGCTACTCTATCTTCAGTCAGCCTAAAGAAACTGTAGAACCACATATGTTCATAAAAGACAAGCTTCTTCAGACAGACTGCTGTTATATATGTTATCATATACATATATACTGTGCTGTATAATGTCATGTTACTGAAATACTTTATAAAAAGTATGAAAACTCTACCCTATTTATTACTCATAAAGACTTTTTAATGCACTGTTTTCTCTGAGATCTCTGGATTTTGCATTTCAAGGAATTTTGGAAATGCTTTCACTCAGCATGTCAGTTTATTTCCTCTGAGAGCAGCTATCTTGTCTTGTTAGTTGCCAAAAAAACTTGAAACTTTAAGCTTGAAACTTTAAGCTTGAAGCTTGAAACTTTTGTACAGCAAAGCAGTACAAAAGTACCCAGTGCCATAAACATTCCTCATCCTCTGTTGTCAGCCCAATCCTTGCCACGCAAAATAAAGAGAGATTTTTACCTGTGAAGTACCACTGGCTTCTCTACAGGGTGCCCCAGTAGATCCTGAATACCGTCCCACTGTAAATACATCAATGAATTTTGTGTTAAAACGAGGCACAAGAAAACTCTTCTTTTTATCTAGGAAGAGTGCCATGCACATTTGTTTGTGATAAACCTATTTGTCGAATAAACCTCAGTACTTACAGAAGTATTTTGTGACTGGAGCCATACTCAGTAATGGAACTATCCATTGCTAGGGCTAGTAAATTCTCTTAAGGTATATTCTCATTTTTGTCTAAAAATAGTTTGGAATTAGAATTACTAATATAAAAATTTCTATGGGTCTTATGGATAAAATGTAGCTGGAAAGTTTTGTGGCATTTTAGGGGCACCTCAGAGACCAAAGCAGCTGTGGGAAACTTCAACAAAATATCCTCTTGCATACTTTTGCAGAGAGGAAAAATAGCCCCACTGCTACCTCTCCCAAAAGTCTTTCCTTGACTTAAGCAACAATATTGGAGAAGAGGAAAGCTGCACTGTTTAATGACTGGGAAGTGTCCAACAGTTTT
>WAAG01081765.1:5735-40135 GCA_013390105.1 Tichodroma muraria
AGGGCGTTGTCCGGACACTTGAACTCTTGTCAGGTTTGGTGCTGCGACCACTTCCCTGGGGAGTCTGTTCTAGCCCCACCACCCTCTTGGGGAAGGGCCTTCTACTGATCCCCAACTTTAACCTCCCCTGAGTTACCGTGATTCAACCCATTTTCTGAGGGCGTGACCCAGGTGTGCTCTCCGGCCTGCTCAGTGACACCTGCCCGGGCCATGGACGTGGTAGGATCATAGAACGGTTTGGACTGGAAGGACCTCTCAGGCCCCCCAGTTCCACCCCCTGCCATGAGCAGGGACACCTTCTACTATCCCGGTTGCTCCAAGCCCCGTCCAGCCTGGCTTTGGACGCTGTCAGGGCTGGGGCAGCCACAACTTCTCTGGGCAACCTGTGCCAGGGCCTCGCCTCCCTCACATGGGGGAATTGTCTCCTAACATCTAAACCCACTCACTTTCAGTGTGAAATGTCAATAATGGTTTCTGGGTTTGGATGCATTTTTTTGTAATTTTGTTGTTTACATAGCCATGTGAAGAATTCAGTGAGCCAGCTACTGTCACAAGGAAATGCTTGCTTTGCCTTTCAAGCCAATGCTTGAGTTAAATAATTAATTTAAAAAACACTGTTCAGGTCCGGGTTACACACAAGATTTTAAAAACATTTTGCAACGATTTCCTAGGAAGGTCTTCAAGATAAATTACCATCATGACACTTTTCAAGTAGGCAAAAATGTCCCAAAAGATGAACAGTTGACCAGTATAATTTTTGGACATGGCCTCATTTTTTCCCCCTAGAACTGTTCTTTACAGTTTCCATTCAACCAACTTTCAATAACTGAAATGAAACAGAAAAAGCAATATATTGATCTAAACTTCTTATAAAATACTATTTTATTGACACAGAATCACGCTGATGTATAAAGAATAATTCCAGAACAGGACATTTAGCAGCTTTCCATTATTAATTGGAAAACCATGTGTGATACACAAAGGTTAAATCAGGAAGCTGATTAACTTTGTATTTACCAGTAGATGTCTGCCACTCTCATTAGCTCTGGCTCATGTTGCACATTGCAACAGATGTGACACAGTAGCCATTTTTAAATCTTGATTAAGAGTAAATTACTTTCTACACTAAAATAGGTAATATAATTACTAAATCAGGTCATAATAACAAGTTAACATCAGTATTTATTTGGATCTAATTATTTCATTAAACTGTGAGATTGATAAAACACTCTAGCTTTCCAACAAAGAACTTAGCAGATAATGCAATTGAATAGCAATTGAAGAGATTTACCAGATTTTGTCACACGAAGATTTGGAAATTAGCTAATTATTTTGATAGTGAAACTAAACCTCAAAGGCATCCCACACTTCCTCTTTTAATTTCAGCTCTGTCATGGTGGTAAAATCATTTTCAATTTAGCTAAAACACTGATTACTTTAATATGCAGGAGTCCAAAACTGTTGACATGCAATTTGCAGCTGATGCCTGTAGAGATCATTTTCCATCACTTTTAATGTCATCATCTCACTTTTCTCAACCCTGACTTGTGTTTTTCTGTTGCATCAGAGAACATCTTTATCTTTTCTAAACTGTTCATATTTTATTTTACCTAAAATTTCTTCTCAGATATTTAGATATTCCTCTATTCAAAGAAAAAATGTTGTGAGTCAATATTACTGAGTTGTTACACTGTCAAAACGTCCCCTTAAGCTTTCTCAATGTATATCCATAATATTTAGTAGTTCCTCATAGGTTTATGAAAAAATTCCTTTTCTTGGCTCTGCAGCATGACACAGAACAATCCTTGTCCTTGAGATCAGATCTCCAAGCCTCTCTCCAAGAACTGATAATGAACTGTGAACAGTGAGTGTGCAAATGAGACAGAGTTTAGGGTTATTTATGCTTACAGTTCTTTCTTTCTGGTGCCTTTTATATCCACTGCTGTGTAGGCAAAAATTAGATTACCTGACTGTGAAAGACCGAGTCCAAACAGCAACTTGGAAGAGGGGAAAAGTCAAATATTTTAGATTGAATAGAATGAAAGTTCAGTTAAAAAAAAAAAAAAAAGCCAGATGGTTCCAACAAACCCCTTCTTGTGAGTGGGGTTTTTAGGAGCGAAAGGAAACTTGCCTGTCTGCTGCCACTGTGCCTTCCTTCCCCAGCAGTGACCTGCCAGGACACTCCAGAATCCCAGGCACCCTCAGAGAGTTTATTGTCCCTGGTGACAAAAGCACTGAGTTTGTGATGACACGAAGCTGAGAGCCCTCCCTCTCCAAAACCTCTTAGAAAACGACCAGCACAACACACTGGATTCACACAACACCACGTGTGCAAGTTACAGTCACACACGGGAGGCCACTGACAGCAGGGACAACTCCTACACCAGCTGCTGGGTTATAACAATGTTGCACACAGAAACACAGCGGCAGTAAAAAGGCACAACACAGGTATTCTTAATCGGTTTATTAAAGGCTGGATCTCACAATAATTCAAAATACCCAACTGCCAGAAGTAAGCAGAAATACCCAAAAATACCTAGCTGCATCTCTCGATAAAACAGAAAGAAGGTGGTTGATGTGTGTCACTGTTAGCCTGGAGTGTGTTACAAGCAGAACAATTTTGTAGTTTTTTAATTTAGGAAGTAGGGAATAAATCAAATATCTTATTTTGAGAAGTTTTCTTCTTCACCAAAATTGGAACTTAGCAGCTTATCAGTATAAAATCACTGGGGAAAAAAACCACTCTAGATTTTCATGCCATTTGTATATTCTATTTATGCTAAAATAAGCTATTTTGTATTTATTTATTATATCTATTACTCTTAAAAGTTCTTCAGAATTTCTACAAATGGTCCCAGTGAGTAATAGATTCCAGAATATATCATCACTTTTTGATAGTTGTCTTATTTCTGTGATAAATGTGGATTTCTGTTTCAAATATTGACTGTGCTGTATGATGAATCCCTGATTTTAATTTATGGCTTTGATCTAATGCGTTATTTGAAGCTGTCTGATTTTTGTCTTGCTTTCCACTCCAAGAGAAGCTGTTTAGTTGGGATGTGAGTCACAGCTGTGCAGCATAACAGGGGGAAGTAAGCTTCTTCACATTCCATCTGTTCTCAGACAAACCGACCACAGAAGGTTTGGTCCTCTTTTGGGTCCTAGCTCTGCTGAAGTCCACAAGCTTGTCTGCAAGTCTGGAGCAAAACAAACCTTAAATCTCTCTAAGGAAATCAGAGGCCAGATCACAGCTCGTAGCTTTCGGTTTTATTCATGTGAAAAATGACTGGAGAATGGAAGGCAGCAAAAGTAGTAATATCAAATGGGCTTATGTCATGGTTAAACCTTTATGTCCTTTTTCTTGGTATTTTAAGGCTCATTTCTGTGAAATGCTTGATGTCAAGATAGGTGGAAGTTGAGGGGCACTTGCAGCTTACATATCTGTGTGTTTCAGCAATGCCTCCCCTCAGGGCATGATGTGATGCCTAAAAAAGGTTTATTCCTATATTTCTGCTGAGGGCGTTACAGCAGTAAAGAACGGAAGAGACACAGAGGGAAGTCTCAGGCCCTTCTTTATAAATATATAATGATTCCTCTATTCCAAAAAGCTCACAGCCATATACAGGGATGACTGTGTGTAGTCCCATGGCATTCAACAACAGTTGAAGCACTGTCTGTTACTGCTTGCTGAACCTGAGGGTAGACATCAGTGAATGCAAAGCCTTATGTGGTTTTTGTAACTGAAATTTCTGGCAGAAGAGAGATTTATCAGAAGCTACCTAAAGAAAATACAGGACTTGTTTCTGTTTTATACATATACCAGAGAAATCATCTATGCTAGAATCACACGGATGGGATGCATGTATTTTACAATGCTTTATTAATAATGTAAAGATTTACATACTAACTTTTTATTTCCATGCTGCTTTAATCTGTTCTCTCTGCTGCAGCAAATGCTGACATTTAAAAGTTGTGGTTCCTTTTTTATTGCTGGCTTTGGTTCCTCTAGAGCAGACTGATTGCTATATTTGAACAGTGTACATATCACATGCAAGTACAGGGTTTTTTCAACACTCAGGAAACTAATCATGCCAAAACTGTTTGCCTGAATTATCTATCCATTACTTGTGGATTAGAATATTTTCTAACATGAATTTTATGTCATGGTAGCTCCCCAAGTTCAGTGAAGATACTTGAATTTCCTCCACAGCAATAGTGTCACTTTCTCCAACTAAAAATCTGTGGTCCATTAGCTTGATAAAGAGATATCAACTAAAGAATTCAAACATCATTAAGCAAAAAACTTGGAATCTCAGGCGACTGTTAGGTGAGAAGCTTTAAGTAGTAGCTACTGTCCAAACAGCTGGAATAAGTACTACTGTCTGTATTTAAAAATGGGGGCAGAGGGGCTCAGAGAGTGACAGGCCAGAAAGATGGATAACACCACAGGTGGAACTAGAGTCCAGGAAGGAATTTTAGGTGCTCACTGATGTCTGACATTGACTTCTTTCTACCAGTTACTATGTACCTAATATTACATCATTAAATACCTGACTTTTGCCACCAACTCAAATTAGGATCAAGCCTTAATTACAACTCTTAAAAACAATTATGTCAGCTATTTTAAGATGAAAAAGCATCTGGAAACCCCGTTCTCTCCAGTAAGATAAGTCTCTGTTTTGTGTGAAGTTGTTTTTTTGTTTTTTTCTTCTGATTTTAATAGAAATTATCTAAAGAGAGAAGAGTGCAATATGCTGAAAACCTTATTCCACCCTCTGACACTTCACACTTTTGCTTCATGTAAAACTGGCTTTTGCACTTCAATCCAAGCTCCAGTTTCCAGTTACTGTGAACTCCAATTACAGCTTTTCACCCTAAACCAGTTTTTTTTGTTATTGTTAAGGACAGAAGGTTACTTTTGACCTCAGTATTGTACACGCTGTGTCCTGGAGGCAACTGAACAGAAGTGCTGTCAGCAGGAGGTGTCATCTGCAAGTAAGGGAGCACACCTATGAATCACTGCCAGGTGTTCTGGTTGTTTGCCTGTACAAAGTGTATCCTGGGCCTTCTCTACTCTGTGGCTTCATTAATGAGCTAGTCAGTTACAGAGCACAGTAGTAGCTGGGGATGAAAAAAAAAGTGCAAATAATTATTGTTTCTGTCATGTTGATAGTCTGTGTCCGGTGAGAACTTTCTAGTATTGCATCAGCGTGACTACCCTGCCACTCCCCATTCACAGAGGATAATCTTCCCTCAGTGCCAGCACACACACAATGCACACATTCAGGCAGTAGCCCAAACAATCTTAAATAATGATTTCTTCTTGATGTCTAAGAAAAAGGCTTTCAACAACAATTGGAATGGTGAGAGAAGACAAGGTGATAGAGCGTAGAATAATATTAAGACTCATCTAAGCCTCAGCTGTATGATTCATGATTTTATCAGAGGTATGGAAAGATTTATAATGGATTATTATCACTGCCATTCATTATTTTCTTCCATCCTACTCCTCTGTGAGGTGCATTTGTAACTATTCTGTATACAACTCAGCACTGCAGTCATACGTATCAAACTGAGAATTCTTCTAAATTGTCTGTTAGTAACTTCTCACTCCTTTGCTCTATGTTTCATACTATAAGTTTCTTTTGTTAAGCTAATGTTTCAAAATATTCCATGTTGCTCTCTCTTTTCATTCTCAGGGGAAAATCATACCTGCAAAGTGTTGACTATTTGTATTATTTGTATTATGATATAAGTTATATTTTTCCCTTTACAAACAAACACACTACATACTAGGTAAACAAAAAAAATGGAAGAATAAAATAAAATGTGGCTGAAATATAATAATGTTTCACAATAGAATAATTATCACATCATGTATTTTAAGGAGCATTCACACAATTGTTTGCCAGGACAAATAAAGCTACTGTAAGAGAGATGTCAGCTATGATTTCAAATGCAAAATTTTTAAAAATTCCAAATGGCCTTTTTTATAACATTTGAGGAAATAAATATTTACAGATGTGTGGAGGAAAATTGTCTAAATATGTTGCCATTATCATCATCTACCCGAACTGTAATATTGTTTTTAATGATTAACAGTAAGTATTTCTCTAGGTATTTTCTAATGTTGTCAATTATATCCCAAATTCAGTATAAAAATTGTCAATTTAAAACCTATTTAAACTATGCCCTGTGTTTTAACTTAAGTATTTTTTGACAGTGCAAAACAATTGATCCCAAAACAATAGGGTATGAAAAGAACATTTATAAAGATATAATGCTCATCTCATGACAGGATCATAAAACAATTTGTGCTTAAGTGTTTTTGTCTGTTACAACCTTCATCCTTGTCTTTGTGTGCTATTTTGTAATTATATTGTAAATGCTGTTGTACCTCTTTTTCATAGAAGAAGCTCTAGTCATCCCTCTGTTATACACTGGATAAAAAAGAACCAGTGAAGGAAGAGCTGGGTGGTGGAAAATCAGAAGCAGTTTTACACGTCCCTCGAATCTTCCCCTGCCCTGGGTCTGCAGCAGGAGCAGCACGGTGATCCTGCCCACACCTCCCTCGGCCCTGCCCACACCTCCCTTCCGCAGCTCCCTCCTGCTGGGCACAGAGCGGGTGCCAGCTCATTGGCAGCAGCAGAGCCTTGGCTTTAAAGATATTTAGCTTAAGTGACAACTCATTTCAGCTTCCATCTGTGTGAGGGAACACGGACATACAATAGTTGCAAAAATAGCCTTTCGGTTCACAGTGATAGTTAGGATTTCCTCTCTGATGGGAAATATCTGAGAATTATCTCTGCTCTGAAAGAAAAATTTAAGTGTCTTGGAATGCTCCGTTCACTGATGAAGTTGCATTGTGTGGTATCAAAATAATTTAGAAAGGTTCTAAAATTAAGAGGAGATCAAATCACTGGAAAACCACCCCCGATGGTGGTTTCATTCATCCTCACTTTGCAGGACCAGTGTATGCACGGATTCTCTCTGCACACTTCCTTCCAGGACCAGATGGCAATGCGAACAAAGGGAACAGTGCTTCTCTGCATCAGCCCAACCAGGACATGCTCTGGCAAGTAGAACTATGGAGAGAGCTAATTGTAGAAATTAAGAGTCTTGGGATCATCAGACCTGCTCTGCTTGACTTCAGCTCCACTATTTCATGGAAATAACTGGTTTGCTTGAGGGAAAAAACCCAAAGCTCTATGAGTTCTGACAATCCCTGGGTTGTCCCATCTTGAGAAGACTGGACGTGCACTGATCTGATCTAAAACTTGCCAGCACAATTAATGTCACACACAGCATATCAGCAGGAGGGAGGACGGTGCAAAGATCCACAGATGAAGGAAAACAATCTTTCTCTGCAGTGGTGGCACAGTGAGAGAGACGATCCCACGGCAGGTGCCTGGCCGGGGAAAGCGGGCACTTGCCCACAGCAGCAGAGGAGGTGACCTGAGCTACACGTGCTCAGTACGTCTGCGGGGTAAACACAACACTAACGTGCTTCAAGATGCCGAGAATGACGTTGCTGCATCATGGGTGCCAGGCGTGATAAACGGGATACATGGTGGTGTCAAAGGCAGCTCTGTGTTCCAGAGCGACTCGTTAGACACGACAGGGCTGCAGTGGGACGATGCCCAGCCCCCTGTCCCTGACCGTGCTGCGGGCTTGTGCCAGCAGTGCCAGCCCTGACATCCCCGCTCAGAACGGCTCCGCCTGGATACACCATACACGGACCAAGGGCGGCGGCCCCGCTCCGCACTGGGTCAGTGGCACAGCCCCGGCCCTCCACCCGCTCCCAAGCCGAGGCACCGCCCGTGAGGCGGCGCCGGCGCGGCCCGGCCGGATGTGAGCGCGGCGCCGCTTCCTGCTCCCGCAGTCCGCCCTCTCCCTCCCCGCCTTGGGTGGTGCCGCTGCCTCGTCCCCGCTCCAGGCTTAGGGCGGAGGCGGCCGCCGCTCCGTGCTCCGCTCGGCAGCAGCCCCGATGCAGGCCATCAAGTGTGTGGTGGTGGGCGACGGGTAAGTCCGAGGGACCCTCGACCGNTGTGCAGAGGTCGGCAGGCCGTGCGCGTCCCTGGGCCGAGCCCCGCATCGCGCTGGGGCCGGTGCTCCGGGACCGGGGCCGTGGTGGTGACCGGGTGTTCCGCCTTGGTGCGGACAGAAGCGGCCGCGGTGAATGAACAGGGTGTGCTGGGCTGTCCGGGCAGGGCGGGCCGCGTCCCTGGACTGCCACTGCTTGCTGGTGTTCTTTCATCGCCGAAGTAGTCCAAGTATATTAAAATAATTGCTGTGATTTTAATTATATGAGAAAATTAGTATTGATTTGAAATACTTTTTGTGAAAGTAACAAACTTACTGCCTTTTAAGATCTTGATTTTGTACATCTGACTTTTGCAGTTAAACTGAATGAAATAGGCTGAACTCTGTGCAGATCATAAATGCTTTTAAGCACGAGCTGGTTTCTGCCTGCAGACATCTGGTCATGTAAGGCTCCTGTCTAAAGGAGACTGATAGGCCCTTGAAACAGATAGTTAATGAGATATATTTGTATGTAAAGAGCTGTTACACCTACGGTATCTTAATATGGTGTTACTTATATGTGAAACAAGTTGGGGATGCTTTTTAGAATTAACTCATGAGTTTAGCAGTTGGATTGCAGTGTGAGGAGTGCTGAAATTGAGATAAGAGTTTGTGTGTTTGGTATTTTTGAATATTCTCCACAGTACTATTCTCCTCAGCTCAGAGGCATTCTCTCTCTCACTGGATGTCAGAGCTCAGGGGAGCATCACAGGCCAGCTGGAAAACAAGACTTGTTTTATGCTGTTTGAGTTGTTTTTTTTCCTTTAGGAGAAACAAAAATCTCAGTGTAGACTGAGCATAATTGGTATCACAGCAAACTTCTGTAGATGACAGTGGAGTGAAGTGTAGCTGAATGTTTGCGCTACAGTGGTCTGTAATTTCACATGGTGCCTTAATTTTTGAGTTAGTTGGGGGGAGGTGTTGTTGGTTTGTTTTTAATGATGTAGAATCCCTAAAAAGGCAGCTAAGTGTGGCTGAAGGATAAACCTTATAGTGTGCCAAATTTGTTTTGACTTAAAGATTTGATTAAGATTTGGAGCCATATGAACATGAAAGTGGTATCTCAATAAATCGTTGTCATAGTAGTGTAATTCTTTGATGCCAGACAGGATAACAGTGGGCTGCTCTTTTGCTTATATTGAATTTAAACCAAAGAAAATTGCTTTTATNTTTACAATGCTGTAAATAAATGCGATGCATCATGTTTGGGTGGGGAAAAGGTTCAGTCTACTTCCTCCTCTAGAAATGAGAACTCAGCAAAAACCAGCTGTATAGTGTTCAGTAATTAATCCAACCGAACAGTTCTTTGGGTCATTTGCTTTGTAAACCATCCCTCTTCCTAGCATTTCTGTTTTTCTTTGCCTTGGAAATGTAGGCGGTGTAGTTCTACCTGACTTTTGTACATATGTGTGAACAAAATACAGTAGTTTAATTTTCCTTCCTCTTTAGTTAGAAACAAGTCTTTCTTAAGGTTCTTTTCAGAACTTTACTGTTGCTCATTTTGGGTAGCTTTTTATCATTCTCTGTTCACTGTTTTTAAAATACATTTAACTATTTGTGTTTCTTTGTGCTGTTGCTGCTTCAAGAGCTCCAGCATTGCAGGTATTCTAGGAAATGCCTTGTTTGGCTTAGATAAGGCCAAAGTTTTAGTGTTCCTGTAAAACAATGCAGGTTAAAGATTTGCTTATATAATTTAAAACTCGGGTATTGTTATATGTAACCTCCACAAAGATCTGCTAGGAACAAAAAAAATCCAAAGCTTTAGAAGTATCTGTGGTTATTTTTTTAGTTTGTTAATGAATAGGCTGTTTCTCATATGTAACTCACATTTTGTTCTTAGAGTTTTGACTAGTGTATGTTTAGACAACTCGACTAGAAAAGTGTGACATGTGCTAGTTTGGGCTATCATATTTTCCCCGTGATTTTTTTATTTCACTGTGAGGATTGTTTGGGGGAAAATAAATGACAACTGTTGCTTTGAGCGGTCGTGATAGAGAGCAGGAGGAATGTGCAGGACAGATGAAGAGCAGCCGCTGGAGAAACTGCAGGAATTGCTGTTGATTGACACTTGAGAAAAAGCAGTGGTAGAAGTTATTTTTAGCAGCTTTTGTTTTCCAAAAAGGCAGCTGTTAAGTAGTACAAAATCTCCAGTGATGTTATGTAATGTTAGGAGAAGTTCTGTGTTTTGGGGAAATTACCAATTACTAAATGCCACAGAAGTTGTTGTATTTTGTGTTCTTTTGTAGGCATTTTTTAATTATAGAAATACTGTAAGAGCAGTAATTTAGGAGTCCTTGTTTGGAATTCTGCTTGATCTGAGGCCTTGTCTGCTAAAGCTGTGCTTTTTTTACGTGCATTTGCTTTGATGGCTCGGGAGAAGGGAAGGGCGTTGTAGGGTAATTGGGTCTTACTGAGTGGAGTGCAGTGTTCGTCTGAGACGCTGAACACCTCAGCTCCCTCCCGTGCCATCCGGAGAAAGCGCGGTGACTTGAAATTTGGTAACTTGTGTTACTGAAAAAGTTCTCTAAAAAGTAGTTGTTTTGTAAGTACTGAAGAGCATATTTGGGAGAGAGTGTGGCACTGTGAGTAATCGAACTTATCTGAGAGCTGTATGCAGCTAAACCTCCTATAGGAGCAGTACTGAGCTCTTGATTTGAGGGTGGTACTAGGGAAATCTCAGCTACTCTTTGATGTCTGAGCAAAGACCTGGGCTGCTGGGCATCATGTCTGCCGGAGAGGTAGGTCATGTGCATCAGAGAAAGAAAGAAATGGCACAAGCGAAGCCTTTTATGAAGGTTGTCACCTTTGCAGGTAAAATATGGCTCCACAGAGCTCTACTGCAGTGGGGAAATTTCATAAAACTTGTTAGCATAAGTAAAGAGAAGGTATGTTTTGTTTTAGGAGTTAATACATATGTGGTTATATAAATACATTGATTCCTGGGTGCTGCTCGGAATCAAAAAGGGACTCAGTGCTGTCTTTTGTTAAGATAGTTTTGTTAAGCATTTAAAGATGGATTTCTGTAGGCCATGTTTTTAATGACAGTCAAATGTTGCAAGTTTCATTTATGTAATAGTGGGTGGACAGAGCTGTGATTAAGTACTTGCTAGAAATCTTATGACTAATCTTGGTGTTATTTTAGATTCTTAGTCTCAGCCTTTATGTACAAAGATTTAAACTTTGCCAAACAGTTGGAATTCTCTTTAGGGGAGTTTCTTTATTACAGAAATTAGTAGTCTAAAAAAGTTGATAAAGCACTTAGAGGATGTACTTTATAAAGGTAGGCATTAGTGTTTATTTTTAAGACTGGTCACCAAAACTATCTGATTCGTGTGGCAGTGAGCCAAAAGGCAGGAAAGCAGGAAACCTGGATGGAGTAAGTCTGAAATGGGGTTGTTGAACATGTTTTTTCTTGTTTAAATGACTCTGGCTGATTGGTGCTGCAGAAACACACTACAGGCACTTCTGAACTTGGAATGAAATCTCTCACCACCTTCCCGGGCTGTTTTGATTAGCCAGAGCAGACTCGGGAGTTTCAGTGCAAGGCGGGCAGAGGAGTCTGGATGCACAGAATAATTCTCGATCCACTGCTGAAAATTTTGAGTTCAACATTAATTTGTTGGAAGCTCAAATTACCTGTAATGACCTTGCTGGAAGCTGTCGCGTCAGCCCAGACAGGTTCCAGGAGCGCGAGAGCTTGCGTCTCTGCGCCTCAAGAGATTTCCCAGAGCATTTGGCTGTTGCTCTGCTCGAGATCCTGAAGGTTTTCCCACCTGTCCTTTGTGAGCTCGCCCAGCACAGCCGGCTGTGTGTGTTGTGAGAGCAACTCAGCAGCACATCCAAACTGATGTAACTCCTCAGCAGGCAGCTAAAATAGCAAGTTGTCCTTATGGGGGAGGAATAACTTTCCTTAACTCCTCGTTCTGGCTTGTTAGAATGCTAGTTCAGGAGCTAAGATGGGATCTCCTCTTACGACAGCTGTTAAACAGGTATCTGCGTGGTGAACTGCTCCTTGATTGTTTCCCACACAAGTTTTTTTTAAGGATAAATCCATCTACTTTTGAGATCATCTACATCATTACAAATCCATCTACTTTTGAGCACAAGAGTATCTCAGACCTTTTACAACAAGGCAATGTTCAGAGATTGTACTTAATGAGAACAGAACTAAATATCTCCTTTCATGATGCTATTATAGCTTGGTAAAGAAAGTGTGTGCTGAAAGGAAAAAAAACGTCAGACTGTGTGAGGAGCTGGTATCTTAGAAACAGGTGTGAAAAGCAGGGTGGAAAACTGCATGGTATGATCAGAGTTGCAGCAGATAGGGTGTTATGCCAGGTACTGGCTCAGAAATGCAAAGCAAATTACAATTAAAAATGGGTGTGTGGGACAAAATCCAAAATAATTTTGCACACTGAAGTGACTCTTCTGTAGCTCAGGCATTTCAGATGGTGTCAAAGCTGCTATCAAATGCCTTCTTGGGCTAATGCAGTGAGGAACTGCTTAAAGTTGAATGGAGAGACTTTAGTTAGAGATTGAGCTGTGACTTATGAATGTGACAAAGCTCAAATTCACTTGTGAAAGATTTAGTTCAGGAGGCTCATGAGTCAAACCTCATACTAATGGGACGATCGAACGTGTAGGTGCAGCAAGGTTTCAAAGTCGCTGCTGACTGGCTTTGAGCAAATCGCTGTAGTGATAAAACATCTGCAAGACAATGCCTTTTCCCTGCGCGGGGGCAGGAAGGGGGATCGGGGGGCTGGGCTGCGAGGCTGTCTGGCAGCATCGCCTTGGAGGAACAAGCTCAGCCCTGGAATCTCTCACACGGTCAAAAGGATTGTGCACTGCCAGTGGGAAGCCTGCAAGGGAGCCAGTCTGCAGTGTCACGAATACTCTTTGCAGACACTATTTTAAAAAAGAAATAAGGCCCATTTTCAAGTTTTCCAACACTTAATTGAAACTGTAACAAAAATTGAATGCTGTCGTTATCAAATGTTTGACTCCAGATAAGATGTGGGAAAGAGGGTGGAGAGGGAACGAGTTGGTTGCTGGAGTTTTGAAGGAATCCTGGAACAGAGCCTTGTCCTGCCCTCATTTGAGGCTCTTGTGAATTAGATCAGTAGGAGGAGGTTTGGTGTTCCAAGTTCTCCAATACTGGAATGTAATTTATCTATAAATCAGTTAATGGAATGTTTGAGTAGTGGGTGAACACGTGGGGGGGAGAGTCTTTTTACAATAGCAGTAAATAATATGAGAGTTATCATTTGTATTCATTCCTTAAGTACTCAAAAGTAATGATGTGTTGTGAAATTACACTTTTCAAGCTTTCTTAAACTTCACTTATATGCAAGCACACAATTTTCTGGAAAAGATAAGTTTTGGAATTGTGTAAAGGTATCTGGAAATACTTCTCAGATTTTTCTAATTTCAGAGAGTTGGAAGAAGGCCATCTTTCTGAGTATTCAGTCAGATGACTAGGAGATGTTAGTCTAATTAATGCATGTGGGTTTGTTGGGGGTTTTTGTGACTAAAAAATAACAAAATTTGGTAATTTATTACTTCACGAAGGGGATGTTTATACTAGGTGTGTTTTCATTGCCAGTAATTTTAAAGGCGCTGTCTGTCAGCTGTTTTCCTGCACAGTAGTGACTGGAGATGTTCAGTTGTCCTTTGGTGTCTGGATGTAATTAGTCTTCTTCCCCCTCCAAGGAATATTATTTCTTTTTATTCAAGATGAATGTGTTTTACATGTGAACTTTCTCTTTTTGCAGTGCTGTAGGTAAAACATGCCTACTCATCAGTTACACAACCAATGCATTTCCTGGAGAGTATATACCCACGGTGTAAGTAGTTATAAAATCCAAAGAACTCATTTCTGTCAGCTTCTCTTTGCCTGCTGCCATTCCAGATTCCTTACCTGAATTGTTAGAACTGAGTACAAGCACCTCTCAGGTGTGTGTAAGGAACACTTTGAGCTTTTACTGTAGCATAATCACACCCGTGCTTGCTGATGGTCCCTCAGTTTTGCCTCTCTGTGCCCTCTGGGCCTGGCAGATTAGGGAATAACATTTGCTAACATTTTACCAGATGTTGTTCTCTTCCAAAATAGTGTGTTTCTGTCTCTAATGTCATTCATAATAAGCCATCCCAAGGCTGAACAGCTTGTGAAACATTATATCATAGTCAGAAACAGTTGTCTTACATGGCTGGTAATTTTTTGTTTATTTGTTCCTTCCACTTGTTGTGCTACTGCCAATCCTGTGCTAAGCCAGCCACGGCTTTTTAGCTCCTCAGGCGAGACTGTGGAGACTCATTTATTCTGGTGCTTCCCTTTTTCTTTCACATAAGGATTTGTCAGTATCAGTATTAGTGCAGTTCTCTTTTCCAGGGCCTGTTGGGGGTGTTTCATACATGTGCAGCTTCTTTGCCTGTTTCAGATGTCTCTGTATTTTCATCTGGCTGTGCTGCTCTCTGAAGTATTGATGAGTTTTTCAGACAACAAAATACATTCTAATAAGGTTTACAGATGATTTTTGTTACCCGTCCAAGGCCTTGTTGCCTTAGTTACTGCTGTTTCCTTTTTTTTGGTCTTAAATTAGAGATTTTGCATTACAGTGTCTTGTGTTCCCAGTGAACTTGGCTTCACCTTAACGAGTCGTTAAAACCTTTGCACCCACAGCAGTGATGAGATAAAAATGATGCCCCCACTGGCCCTTGGTTATGAGCTTTGGTATTTCGTTGAGGGGGGTGTTTGATTAGCAGGATTAATTAGCTTTTTCCTAATCTACTGCTGCCATTAGGGATTCCTTGGTTGTTGCTTCTGTATCTTCTGCTCCAAATCTCACACCATGGGACAGATTAACTTGCTGAATGTCCCACTAAGACTGGAAAGTGCTTGCTAAGTACATCACCTGCTTTCCTGTACTCACTGGGATTAACACTTCCTTTGGAAGAGCCATGACAGAGATCACTTATGCTCAGACTGGACCAAGTCTGTTGTGTTTAATTTTTTATTCCATTACCCAATATCACGCTTGTTGTTTAAAGAACAACTTTACTGTCTCTGGGGAGCCAAGGGATGCAATGAAAATGTTCCCTTCCCCAGTTTTCCCAATTTTTCCCTCTGTGAAGGAAAAATCCTGGGGTGCCTTATTTTACTGGAAGCTAATGCAGCTATCTTTCTCCTTATTTTTAGTTTTGACAACTACTCTGCCAATGTAATGGTTGATGGGAAACCGGTCAACCTGGGTTTGTGGGACACAGCTGGTCAAGAGGACTATGACAGACTACGTCCACTCTCCTACCCACAAACAGTAAGAGCTGGAGGGGGAAACCAGGAGCAGTCTCTACAGCTTTGTCTAACATAAAGCATTTTTCTTTTTGAATATAAGGCCAACATTGTCACACCTGGACTTGTATTTATTAATTACAGTGACCCTCTTTCATTTCATGTGCTGTAGCTGTAATTCATAATCTCTGGGATGTGTGCAGTTGTAAAAAAATTAACATTTGCAATATTGTGTGCACTGATAGTTGCTGTTTTTTGTGAAGTTGCAGCCTCAGAATTGTCTAGAATGTTCGATTTAAAATAAAAAAAACACCCCAAAACTAACTCAAAAAATCTTGATGATTAGTCCCATCAGCTAGTCCATTGATTTTAAGGTTAGCGTGCCTGCCAAAGTCAGGGTTTGTTTTTGGTTTTAGGCGATGTTTGGCTGCAACCTGACACTGTCACTGCTAAGCACTTGATATTGTTTAGTCTGTGTGAAGATGTTCTACGATGTGAAAGAAGCAGCACTGAATGAAGAGATTATTGCTATTGACAGAGGCTGTGGTGTCCCAGCTTTCCAATGTACTTGAGCCCGTGGTTATTTTATTGCTCGCTGTAGTTTGTGCTGCGACATCGGTACAAATGTACTTCTGTCTTCCCTGTGTGCAACTGGTTAAGTCCTGCCTGCATCCCGCATCTTTCCATGTTCAAGGAAAACACTGAAGTGATCTCTCTTCTTTCCAGTGTGGCTTCAGCTGCAGTTAATCTTTGTAGAGGTGGTTCTGTAATCTGTTTAGAGCAGTGGCTTTTACCTGATGGAGCTGTGCTATAAGTAAAGGAAGAGTAATTTGCAGGTTTTTTTTGGCACTGATTACTCTTGCCGTTGACTGTCAAATATGTGTTAAATGCTAATAATGTAAAATGCAAAATTGTTTCACTCTACAGCATAACTGCTCTCTTAAATAATGTGAATTTTATTTAAGGAACTCTGGTGCTATTTTCAGTAATCTGTCCTTAATTCACAATTTTCCTTAATTCACTGCTCACTAACTTACAGTCATTAGGCTTCCCCATCAGTTATGATACACAAGATTGATATGAATTTGCTAGTTGTGGGCAACTGTCGTTGTAATGCCAGGAATACCTGTCTGTTTTAGAAGGAGAGACAATGGAAAGCTGTTTTTTTCTAATACTTAGATATTTATAGGATACTTAAAACTTCAGTTTTGCTTAACATCATAAAAATATTTTCAAAAAATTAGAAGGTATGTTGAAAGATCTTTAGTAGGGACAGAACATCTGTGACAAAGGGACAGAATGCACATACATGTCTTCAGCCTCCTAAAATAACTGTGGCTTTCTGGTAGACTGCAAAATAATTCCATGTCTAAGCATCTTAGGGGAAAAGGGTTGTCTGTGCAAGGATGTGTAACTGTTCAGTACAGGTCTGGAGTACTTTCAGTTATTTGGACTGGTTTTTTGCAGCAGAAAATGAAATGGTGTGGTAAGTCTTGAAGTTCTTGTGAAGAAGTCTTCAGATTTCAGACTTGTGCAGTATCAAAGATTCATCACCTCCACAAAACTAATGAAAAGCACAGAGGAAGAGTGGTGCTGATGAAACCTGACTTTTTTTAGGATCTGTGTTCAGCCTCCCTTTTCCTTTAACATGCTATTTAAAACTCAGCACTCTCTTGTTCTTGTGGCACTCCTTTCCCTGTTTGTGCACCTGAAGGATGTTTTGGGCAAGGTGAAAGCAGCAGGTATTGGTTACTTGGGCAGTATGTGCTGGGATCAGCCATCCAGCAGTTAACAGCTGGTAATTTCACAGTGAGAGCTTGGCATTCATTTGTATCTTTTTCTCCTTATTCATATTTTTATTTTATTCCTTAAAATATACAGCAATTTAATATCTTCCTAATGCATTTGAAATCTACTACTATTTCCAAATATTTGGGGAAGGAAAAAGTTGGGACAGAAAACGTGATCATGTCATTTCCTCAGGAGACAAAAGCTAAAGTGAAATTGTTAGTTGGGTGCTTTTCAGGAGAGGTTTGATCTTGCAGGTTTCCCCTGACAGTGCAGAACTGGTTTCTGGGGAAGGCTGGTGTCTGCTCTGGGTGCAGTTGGTTTTGCTGAATTACAGGGCAGCGTCTCTCTTAAGAAGAAAATCCTCCTTGAGAATATCTGTGAGCAGAAATTGCTGACTGAAAACATTTTCCCTTAAATCCATTTGAGGAGTAACTTTATCTCCTACTGTTATTAGGTTGGAGGAACCAATGGTAAGAATATATCTTCCAGTCTGACAGATCAACCCATTGCCGTATGTAAAACTTTAAATAAACTTCAGTTCCAAGTTCTGTCATCTTGTCTTGCCTATGATAGTGATAAATTGGCCCCTATTTTTTGAACAAATACTTTCCTTGGAACTATCAAATTGCTAGATCTGAGAACTGTGTTACCAAATTTATACGAGTTGCTAAGATTAAGTATTTCCTTGAAAACAAATAGCTTTTCCTACTAGTGTGCAAGACACCTGAGATCTTCTAGTAATTCCTTGTGGTTACACCAAATCTTTTCATCTCTGGAGCTAGTGGAGGAGAGAAGTCTCCTCAAGTGCAGCCCTTGAGTCCCCACAAACCTGCGGAATTGGAAAACAGAAGTAGTGGCCATAGTATCACATTATTTGATGTTGTTTCTTTCTTCTTCTGGGACGCTGCTACGGAAACTTGTTGGGGTGATGCATGAACAACTGGGTTGCAAGTGCTTAGCAGTGAGATGTCAGCTGCTGACCTAACAAAATGCCTTGAAATGCAGCACAATCAACTAACACCCTGCAATGCCTGATTCTGTGGCACGTTTGATACTGGAATAAGTATGGATGCAGAGGTAGGTTGGGGAAAGTTGGGCTTGTTTGGGAGACACCTACCGAGTTTTGGGTCATACAGGAAGTTTACATCAACCCAGACAGAGGAAACGAGTGTTGGGGTTGTTCTGAATGCCTGCAGACCTGGAGCGTGTCATCTGTGAAAGCTGAATTGTATCCTGTGGTTACTATGAACACGTGTTCTGGAATGGTTTTACCTGCTCGTACTTAGAACCTTTTGCCTTCAGTTGAAAAGCAAGATGTGCAAGATCCCTAAAAATACCCATTTTTCTTTCTGCTTACTCATTATTTAGAAAGGAAAGGGAGGAGCTTTGAGATTTTTAATGCCCTTTTCAATCCTAGTTTGGTTATAGAGATGTTCTAAAATCTTTATTTTACTGTTATTCAGTAAAAGTAAAGTTCTATAAGAATTTCAACAAGCTGTTTCTGATTTGGGTATGGAAGCAATAATTGTAGAAGTTCTTGAGTGAATTTTTTTTTTAATTTCATACCATTGAAATTAGCCTTTGCAATTTAAGACTACTTTAGAGTTATGTATTAATAGTTAACACTTTGCAACATCCTCTGCTGATGAGGTCAGTGAAGAAGAAATGACATTGAGAGAAGAAAACCCCTTGGAAGGCAGTGGTATCAGTGTCCTAGTTGCCGGCCTACTGCAAGAGCTGATTATAAATTTGACTGCAATCTATTTGTTACTTGTTTCCCCCTTTCTCTCTGGCTGCTTGTAGCTGCCTGGGAATGAATTTCCCACTGGGAAAGCTGTCTCTGATTGTCATGTGCAACTATATTGCTGACCTTGCCTTTTGCAAGTGTGGTAGAGCTGGCAGTGTCATGGAGGTCCTGGTGATACTGGCCTGTTCATGACACTACACTGGTTTCCCTGTTGGGCTGACCTCTGTCAACTTGTTTTGTAGGATGTCTTCTTAATCTGCTTTTCCCTCGTGAGCCCAGCTTCCTTTGAAAATGTCCGTGCTAAGGTAAGGACAAACTGGTACTGTTTTATTTCTGAATCTTCATCATACTGTTCACTTTACAGCAGAGCTCAGAAAATATTAGGTGCTTTTTATTAATTGTTTTTCCCACAGGCCCCGTGAAATGCAGTTTGAAAAAGCAGAAATCCATTTGCCTGACTTGTGAGTCATGGAAGTTCAGGGCACATGACACACTTAAGTATGAATTGTTCCTTGATGCATTGATAACAGTAATTTAAGTGTTTAGCCAGCAAGGTGCTGAGATCACAAACAGGGGCTTTCCTATTAGTACAGTTTGTAAAAGAGTACTTTTAAAACAAATGCCTTTAAAAATTAGCTTGATAGCACTTGTTCCTTGCATTAACCATCCTTCTGCACTTGCTCTGTGAGTGTGGGAGCATTCCCTGTCCTGAGACAACTCAGCTGCACAAGGCGGTGTCTCCATGGGCAAGGGGAGGTCAGGGCTCTTCTGGCGTGTGAGAAGAATAGAGCCCTTAATGGGCTACGTTTTTAAAATATATGGAAATAGCTGTTGGCTTCATTAACAGTGATGTGCCCTTTTCTAATCCTGCTCTGATAGGATCTGGCTGCTCCCTCCACTCCAGCTGACCAAAAGCAAAGGACTGGGAGCCTTCTGCTGTGATGTTCCAGGCCCTTCAGGGAACTCTGTCCCCACACAAGAGAAACCGCTTTTTATTTGTCTTTTTAGTGGTATCCTGAGGTGCGGCACCACTGTCCCAACACCCCCATCATTCTCGTGGGCACCAAACTCGATCTCCGGGATGACAAGGACACAATTGAAAAGCTGAAGGAGAAGAAGCTGACTCCCATCACCTACCCCCAGGGCCTCGCCATGGCAAAAGAGATCGGTATGGCGGCAGCGGGGTTATTGTTGGCCGGATCTAGGCTGTGTTTATGGAAGACCTTGTACCTTAATTAAATGGAATGCCTGGCTTCTGTTGTGGAGCCAGCTGGGAGCGGTGCTGCTGGAGCTGTGCAAAGCTGCTCTGTAACTGTGTCTCTGCTTCCCCCAGGCGCAGTGAAATATCTCGAGTGCTCAGCACTTACGCAGCGAGGCCTCAAGACAGTGTTTGATGAAGCCATCCGAGCAGTGCTGTGCCCCCCTCCTGTAAAGAAGAGGAAGAGAAAATGTCTGCTGCTGTAAACGTCACCCTCCCCCACCCCATCAACTCTGTGCTTTGCTCAAACAATGGAGCATTCACATGCCAATTTTTTCTGTTATAAATTAGTTCTCTTCCATCAGTTCTTGAACCAATTGACAGTTTCATGGTTTCATTTGTTTAAAGTATGATCCTTACCTTGCATCCTTCTAAGAGCAAATTCCTGAAAAGACACACCTATATAAAGCCTTATTTTTAAAATCCTCTTCTTGCTCAATTAAATGTTGCCAAACTATCTGCTGAACTAAGTCGCATTGTTGTGCTACAAACACTAAGCACTAAACTGTTTTTTAAAGATTCTTCTTGAAAATGACTCTAATTTCTGGTAGGAAATGCAAAATCTCTTTCTAGTTTTTCACAGTAAGTAACAGTACTGGGGAATTAGCAGAACACTGCACTCTAGTGTGTTTTATCCTGAACTGTTTTCCTAGCGCAGCCGTTGCCTGGTGGTGCATCCAGCACCCTCTCTGGCAATGACTGACACCCCTGAGTCACAGTGTAAATGCTTTATCGTTTGTAAGGGCTTGGTTGCAATCTAGTTCTTGTTTCTGTGATTGAAAAAATAACTATTCTTACTGAAGTGTATCTAGTCCTTTTGACAGCATTGTATTGTGATGAATAAATGGAATATTGGGTTGGATCAGGAGATAGTGCCAGACAGTATTTTGACACTGTACAGCTGACTTACACTACACTGCCAGAGTAGCTCAGCAACCATTTTCCCAGAGGTGCAGTAGTGGAGAGAGGTTGGTGTTCATGGGTAAATTCCTTTGAATTTCAAGTAGGGCATTCACATAGGTACAATTCTGAATCAGTCATTCCCACTTTTATGTAGTAAATGCTTTTCTTGTAGAATCTCTTCTTACTGAGCAATATAACTTTTATTTTAAAGCCTTCTGAGTGATAGAAGTTTGCTTTTTTTTTCTCTTCCTTTTTTTTTAGAGTAGAATGTTCAAGCATATCCTCATTTTCCTGTTATTTCTGACCCAGTAAGTTATGCTTTCTGAGGAGCTTTTAGTCTATTAACTAGATGTAAAAATCATGTGAAGCAGCTTTAGACATTTTAGTAATTTTTATATTTTAAACCTCTGTAACTGACAAACCTTTCAGCCATCACTATTTGCAAGGTCCCCCCACTGTAACATGACTAATGCAGCCAAGTGTTCTTTCTGTCACTCCACCTGCAGCATCGATTGCGTAACGGTAACTTGGGTCTGTGAGGTTCTGTAATTAGTGCTAATGTTCTGTACCTTCCAAAGGGGCCAGGAATATGATGTTGAACTACACCCTTTCAACCACTAAAGCAAAATTTAAAAATAAAAGTTGCAAAATTGTGAAGTTTTTACATTGATCTTTTGCTAATGCAATTGGCAGTATGTTTTGCATGTATGACTTAATAAATCCTTGAATCACAAGTATGGTAATGTTTGAGTTTCTGAGGAGTGTCTCATTCTTGCACCACTCTGAGCACACATTCTTGTCCCATGCCAACAGCCTTGTGTCTCCTCAGGGACAGTGTGCACAGCCCAGGCTGGCAGTGGTGCTCTGAGAACCCAAACTGAACACCTCACTTGGCAACAGCTCTGCAGAGGCCTTGACCTCTCAGTGCAGTTGTTACAGCTCCTGCTGCTGCTTGTGCAGTGGGTTAAAGCTGCTGGCAGCAAGGGCAGGTCCTCTGTTCCACTCCCCTCTATGCAAACAGAAATGCTTTTCCTCTGAACCTGTCACAGTTTGTGCTGAAATGCCCCAGAGTCCAGGCTTTTACTTAAAGCCCTGCTCTGTGTGTTGCCTCCCCTCCTCCAGAGTGCCTGCACCCAAGGCTGGGGCCCTGGGAGCCCACAGGCCCTGGAAGCTGCACGGTCCCTGCTGGTGCTGCTGACAGCCAGCACTGGTACCTGTCATCGCACAGGAGCCAAGGTTTTATTTTGCATTTAATTTTGTCTCCATATCAAGTATCACAGCAGGAACATCCACACAGTTAATTCTCAATCACATCATATTTTACTTACATCACTTTCTTTTAAATAAATGCTGCTGAGCCTTAAAAAGGAAAAAAATTAAAATAGTTACACACTAGAAACAAGGAATCCACTTTTTAAAAATCGTTAAAACTGGTTACACGTTCTTGGCAGAATCAGAGTGGTGCTCAGTAGCTGGAGCTAGAGCGGGTGACCAACATGATGCCAGGGCCTGAACAGTATTTTTTTCCTTCTCCTTAAGCAGTTTTAGTTTTAAATCAATAAAAGCAGTGATGTAGATCAACACATACAAAAGACAGGTATGTTAAAGAATATTGCACACGTATATCCAAGCAGCATTTAGCCACAACAAGCCCTCCCCTGCAACCCCGGGATCCCAGCACAATCTGTAAGAAGAAATAGTGCAATCACTGAGCCTGAGGCAGCCCTGCCTGGGCTGGGCTCACTCAGCCACAGCCCTGAGCTGCAGCGCTGCCCCGCCGCCCGCCCTGCGGCCCCTCGGCTCTGCCACGGCCCAGGCAGCCAGGAAGGGACGTGGAAGCAGAAGTGGAGTTGCAGGTGGTGGGTAAGGTCTGGCAGGGCTCTGCCCTGACGTGTGGCCACGTCGTTCTCACACACATTCACTTTGGTCAATCCTTCAGCTGCTGTGCCAGCGTGCAGGCTCGGCTGGAGCTTCTCATCCTGATCCCTTCCGGAAAAGCCCAGCCTTCGGCACAGAGACGCAATCTCTGCTTTCAGCAGCACAACATTCCCCAAGGTCGCTGCAGAGGCAAGGGCACGAAGACCCTTGTTCGTTTTATGCAATGTGAGAAAAGTACTGAAATCCACTTAGGCATGACAGTGGAATGTGTCCTGAATACCTGAAACCTGCAGAAAAGCCCCCCAGTTGTCCTCGAGCTGTGGTTATACTGCACTGGGGTTGTATTCTCGTGTTTGACAAGACAGACACGATCCGTGTTCCTGAGACAAACTGTTCAGAGCTTTGAGCACAACATCTGGCATGTGGTCTGTGATCATCTTGGGACTTATTAAAATTCTGCTGAAGACGGTTTCATTTGACCATTTTGCCATGTATTTAATATCTGAAGAACACAACCTAGGGAAAAAACACACCACAAATAAAATGGCTCTGTCAGAACTGGAACAGGCAACCTGGAGACTCGGAGATGGCTCAGGGAGGAACTGGAAGCCTCTCACGGCAGCAGGTGGGATCCCAGAGAGCTGCAGGTCTGCCCTTCCTTCAGCAAACAGCAGGCACTGCTGCCATGCAGTGTCCCTGAGGGCAGAACTGCACCAAATGACACTGCTTTAACAGGGAAAGAAGCCAAGGATTCAAATAATCCTGCTCCCAAAACCACAGAATACAGGCTGAGCAAGGAGGGGGAGGGCATTAAACACTGCACATTCACGTGGTTGATGTCAAATTAAGGGAATAAGTCACACTGGTATCAACAGGAGACCAGGCAATACATTTAATGCTGCACATAGGATGTACCATTCTGTAAAATTAAATCCCAAATACATGATGGGGGCTCTTGTGTGCTAGTCCTACTTAAAAAACTCTCATGATTAACAGCTGTGCTGTGGAGTAGAAGACAGAAAAGAAATTAATAAAGTAGAAGAGCAGCCATCAGGAAAACCTGCCAGGTCAGAGGTGTTCAAGTATCTAATTTGTAAAACAGTATTAAAATTGTTAGAAATTAAAGATGTGAAGCTTGAACAAAATACTGATCTACTGAATGGGCTGTTTCAGGTTGCTTTGTCTAAAAAAGCCAACACCAACAAAAATACACAACCTTCCCCCTGAACACGACACTGCCCCAACAAAGCCACAATCCCCACCCTTCTAGCAGTTTCAGCTTTCTGGTGTCTTTGTCTCAGCTTCCCGCATCCACAGAAAAGCAGCAAGTGTGACAGGAAAACTACAGACTATGTGGGCACACACTGGGTACTGGGGCAGCTGCAGCTCTCCAGCCTGGCTGGGTCAGAATTAGAGGCAGTACTGCACCTCTCTCTAATCACCAACATTCATGGACTGCCCAGGGAAACGAGGTATTTTGTTACCACTTCACCACTACCAGGACACAGGCAGACCTGCAGTCTCGGGCAGATTTGCCACTCTCTTTGCCACCTGGCAAAGCTGAACTTGCCAGTCCTAGTGTTTAAGTCCTCACTTCAGCTGCTGCAATCAAGAGGCAGGATAAGGCATAAAGAGAACAGTGTCCAGGGCTTGAAGGGAAACAGAAAGAAGTCAGGAGACACAGAATAGAAACTGAAAACGGGGTAACGTGCAATAACCAGAACTGGGTACTGGAGATGCAGGTAAGTCACAGAGCTGGAAACGTGTACTTTGAAAGGGAAAAGGAGCTGTAAGGAGACTTTAGGGAGACAGGAGAGCGGTTTTCATCATTCCACTTACCTCTTAGAGCTGCATTCTTCAACAATGTGGATAATCTTTCCAGGCAGATACAGATGAGGATACTGAGGGGGTGAATCCAAGCGTGGCTCCTCCTCAAGGGCATTGTACGAAGGCGACCGATGAACCATTAAACTCTCCTCGGCCAGGAGGGGCTGGGTCAGGGCATCCTGGTTCCTTCCATCCAGCTCTGTTGGGAAGTCATTAGGATCTCCTCCAAATACCTCGTACCAACAGCCCCGCAGCAAAATCTGGTACTGAAATCAGAAGAACAGTCCAATTGAAGTTTGGCATCTCTTCAAGTAACTTATTCTAGTTGTGTGCTTGCAAACATTTCATCTGAATATACAATTAAAAATTAAAAATTACTTTATGCACATACTTCCCAAACTTTGATAATTACCTCCTTCCCGAATTTTCCCCACAGTAACATTCATTTCAACAGAATGGATCCTAAGCCTCCAGTAATACTACAGAAAACACTGCCATCTTTACCAGCTGAATTATTCCACGTGGATATTCTGCTCTGCAGGTTTAAGTTCTCTTGCACCTGTAACTTCTAACTGTCCATTATCTTATTCTGTATTTATGACATCACACGGACCCTCTGCTCATCCCTGGGACTACATGGAAATCTTGTGGGTATGGCAGATTCAAATTCAGATGTTCAGAAATGGCAGTTCTGAATCTTTAGGCCACACCTCTGTACCTCCAGTACCATCCTGCCTGACACCACACTGCTCCAGCACGTTCAAAACTGTTTTCTGCTAACAGTAAAAAGAGGTAAAGAATTAACACTGTAACAGAGAAATATTTGCCTTCCAAATGAATTCTGACTAATATATAAGTAAAATCAATAATTTGCTTACCTACTGGTGCTAGCTACTACACTATTAAAGTAAGCAATCTTACTGACTCTTCGCAATTTTAGCTGTTTGGGGTTCTGTTCCCATTTTTGTTTTCTAAGTGTTTCCTTTTATCAGCAAAACTTGCAAACAGATAATTTCAGTTCTTTGATGTTGTAAACCAGTATATTGGGACTCTTACTGAATCTTAATCTCCAACAACACAACTTTGCAGGATAGGAGACTAACACAAATGTCACTGAATTAAAAGCAAATAATTTTGTTCTGAAACACAACTGTAACTCTCAGCTTTAAGATCAAAAATACACACACCAGCAGTCACAGCATTAAATTTGGGGCTTAACCCAGGTAACAACTCCACAATTTCAAATGCAGGAACTGCATTTGGTTACCTTGGGTCTGTTGCAGTTTGCCACAATTCTCACTATTCTTCTCTTTAAATCCTCCATGTTGGGCATACTTAACCTGTTTAAACACACAGAACAAAGTAAAGCAAAGCCTCCTATCATCTGCTATCAGACATCTCCAAATATCCATTTAAAAGTATTTTCATCTCACCTTGCAACAAGATCTTTTCCAACAATGACTGAAACAATGAAGTGCTTAGTGTAATCTGCAAGTGATTTGCTTAAAAAAAAGAAAAAAGGCAGTTTAGATGCACTAGAGAGATAAGCACACTTTAGTTCTAGGATGATCACTGTAATTCAGTAAGAATACAAGCATGTGGCAGCACCATTTGCAGTCAGTGCCTCAGTAGGCGTTCAGACCTCCTTGCTGAAGGTGACAGAGCAACTTCAGTGCTGACTCTAAGAGTGTGTGGATGTCCAACAGGCCAAGGCAGACAAGTCAGGTGAGGATTTTTCTAGAACATTTATTTTAAACGCTAATTATACTGCCTGACAGAATTCCCCAGATGTGCTTCATTCTGTAATGCTCTGCCAAAAACTTGACTGTAACTCCAGATGGAGCAAATTAATTTGAGTGGAGAACATACAAACTCCTCCCACAGTCAGCCCCCAGCTACCAGCTAATACACTTGGCAGCTGCCTTGACTTCTACAGCTTAGACACAGAAACAAGCAACAGGGATCTCTCACCTTAAGAGCCCTCCTGGGGGAGAGAAGGCGTAACACCTCAGCATGGGGAAGGAGTTCCTGAGCATGATGGCCAAGATAGACGCTGTCCCACCACCCAAACTGTGACCAACTATCACAAGTTTATATTCCTGCAGACAAAAAGACAATTTAGATGGACACAGAAAAAGCTGTAGGTGATTTTTCTAACCAATCAAATTATTTGGAAGGTAACTTACTGGGGCAATTGTGAAAGCCTGGTTTAAAATTCCATCATTTATTAGTTTTCGATAGATGTAATTTGCAGCTTGAGTTATTCCCTACAAGAGAGCAGTTCAAGTTAGAAGGGTGTATCTGAGGTGTGATACATGTACAGTTTAAATACAACACCATCACAGAACAACTTTTTGCAAAGCTGGTCTTCTCTTTGACATCCTCCTGACAGAGGTCTGTATGTATTGTATGTATTGATTAAAAAGGTTTTGGGATATTTCATAAGGACATTAAATCTGACAAGAGGATTAAAAATTCTACCTTGTAGTGCCAGAGGCAGCATTTGATGCACCAAACACTGAAATAATTTGTGCAATCCATCTGACAAGGAGAATATTCTTCTGTTTAACTAAGGATCCCAGGTGTTTATAGTCTGCTACTGCTGAGCTGATCTACAAGAGCCACAGGCTGCACACACCTTATGCACAAACCCATTCTCCAGAACCTCCTCCAGCGTCAGGTCTTCGCAGTCCGCTGACAGATCAGTGAGAATGTCCTGTGAACAAAGCCTTGGTGAGAGCTCCCTGCAGGGCTGTGAGGGTCACGTTGTGCTCTGCTGCTCACCCCTGTCACAGGGACGTCACCAGCTGGCTGCCAGGTGGGTGAGCAGCACAACACACCCCACCACACACCACCAACCCCAGCGAACACACAGCTCCAAGCCTGGCAACTATTTCCAACTGCAGACACCCCATTATGGATGCACCTCCACTCAGAGTGGCTTAGAATTACCCCTGCCTGTCCTCCGCTCTCTTTTCCAGTAGCACAGGGAATATCACCCATCCAAGGCTAGGGAGGCTTACAACTTACACCTTACAAACCTGGAAGCCTCGTACCCGTAAGTTATTTTAACATATGCCAGCATAACACAATTTCCTCTAGGTACTGGGAGTTCGCTCATTTGTATAAAGCTAATTATTGATATCAGATGGATGATACCTCAAAAGACAAGGTTCCTCTCACTGCTACCACAATAGCTTCTTTTTTGTGATCCAAAGCAACAAAAAATGGAATCTCATAGATCTGCAGGAGAAAAATGCAATCAGTAAAGACAGCAACGTTTTGTAAAGGCAAGCTTACAACTTGTTCTCACCTTCTGGAAGCTCTTATTAAGCTCCATACTGTACTATGGCAAGAAGCTGAATTGGTCTCTTATTTGGTTAGTCTAAATGCCTTTTTTCAACACTGAGACATTTATATCAATGGTTTTGTGGCTGTTCTGTTAGATTAGAAAAGAAATCCAAACTGCATGTTTTCATTTGGCTTCGCATCTTACACTTCATAAATGCTGAAGGCAAACTAGACCCTTCACCCCTTGCTTTCCCTGAATTAATCACTACAGCCTGCTGAATGCCTGTCCAGATTGTTTACCTTGTTATGAAAACTGATATGAATGAAGTCTCTGTACTGCAGTCCTGTTATTTTTAGGATGGATCCAAAGTGAAAGTTATGACGATCACTGCCCGTTATATCAGAATCTGTTGGTCTATTTCTGCAACTAACAAACACAGAAGAGAAAAACTTTTATGTTCCAACTTTTTAGGTTCCCTTTCAAGGAATCAAACTCAGTTAAATTTGCAGAGGGCCTTCTGCCAGGAATCAGAAGTGCTTCCTTTTTGCAATAGCACCAGTGAACATTCTGATGCAAGACGTTACCTCTGCCCTGTTACGGAACCGCTGGCAGAGGAAACAGCGCAGGAAGGAAAGAACTCCTAAGATTTCAAGCCACTGAGAGAAAATACAAACGAGGGAAAAGGAAATTCAAACAAAAATCTGCACAGCAATCTTATCTCATGTTTTATCCACAGTATTATGTGATAATTTTTTTTCTCCAAGTGACTTGTATTTCAGTAGATTATATGGATATTATTAATATCAATATTAGTATTAGTAATCACAAAAATAATTCTTCCAGTCACAAATATCAGTGGTCACATACAGTAACCCTACCTAGCAATATGCAAATTGACATACTGACCATAAACATTTTTGAGTAAAGGGGTCAAAAGGAACAAAAAGGAGGCTGGAGGGACAGGGAATTTCTGCTAATTCCTTAGGACGAGAAAACTACTGATACACTTATATTTCTCTACAGAAATCTCTGCCCAAAAGGCACCTCTAAAAAGCCTAATTTTAAAACATGTTTCATTAAATTTGAATTCTTCCTTTGTCATTCTGCTGAATTAATTTTGTTTATCTCAACCACAAAATCTTTCCATGAAAAAAAAAAAAAGCCAATCTGTTTGAGGGTGGAAAGCCACTGGAATTTTGTTTCTCTGCATTTCTGAAAGATAACTCTAGCAGTCAAGCTCATGTACTCCCAAGATTGATATAATTTAATGCAACAAAAATAATGCTATTGTAACTATTTTATTTCAGTTAAGGCTAGTAAATAGAAGGCAGCTATGTGTTTTTAAGCTTTTGGGTCAAACCTACCAGTCACCATTGAGCTTACAGAGAGCAGTATATGGGTTGGTGTACACGTAGTAGGGCCAGCCATAGGCAGCTGCAGCAAACAGCATGTAGTGAGCAGCATTCTCCAGCTCAACGTCCAAATCATCCGTCTGGAAGCACACAGGGAAAGAAAAGGAAGCAGAGAAAGGCAGGAAAGTGTGTCAGGCAGCCTCAGAATAAAACTGAACAGGTTAGTGAAAATCAAAGCATGATGAAATATTACCCAAAAGGAAAACCTCAAGGTCTAAGAGGAACTAAAAATAGCCACTTGTATTTCAGGAAAAAGTCTGCGTTTATTTACATAGCTACACAGCTCAAGGATCTTGAAAAGCTCTCACTGAATCAGTTTCTTCCAAAGCTGACAAAAGCTGATAATCTCAATGCTGAAAACAACATTCACTCCAAATATGTTAGCTAAGGATGTCCAAGGGAAGGCTAAAGAGTCTGCAGCAGATCTCTCTGGTACAGGCTTTTAAAGCACAAACCCATCACACTGGCTGGATTCGAAAGGAAGTTGACAGAGATGCACTGGTTGAAGTAAAACTACATACATCCATGAAACACAGGCTAAAAGGAGGGGAAAAAATTTATAGAGGCACTTTTCCACTGAAGACCAGCAAAAATCAGTTAGCAAACTAACCTACCACCTTCAAGCATTTAAAAGATGCTATTTTTTCCTCCTTACCTTGTCTGGGTATTTGCAGCAGACAAAAAGCCCACAATACATACTAGAAGATTACCTTCTCAGTTCTATGCAAACAGTACCAAATATTCATTCTCCCTCTGTTCTCTTTCTCTCCCAATTGTTCAACAATGATCAAATGTCCTAAATGGTTCCTTTTTTGCACTTAATTCCCCATTCAAAGTTCTACTCATGCAAAAGCAGAAAAATGTTTTTGATCACAAACTTATTGTTTTCACTGTATTTATCAATAATGTATATTGTTATGAATTTTTATTGCAGTTTTTAATTTTATTAAAAGAATAAACAAAACAAAACAAAAAACTCTCAAGAAAGAAGTGCATTTCAACTTGATCTGGCACCATTTCCTAGAATTATTCTATTTCCTAGAATAATTACACCAGAGGCTGCACCAACCCTATCTTACCACAAGAGATGATGGAGAATGACACAGGACTTCTTCAGGCTCTTTGGGGCAATTTTCCATTTTATCTTGCTCTTGATGGAGCAGAATCAAACCAGCTGCTATGTCACTTGGCACCAGATCAGTGTCCTGTACAAAGACACGGAGGATTCTGTAAAACCATCCCACACCTCAACGTGGCAAAACTCTGAACGCGGGCAAGGCTCCCCCTCTCACCGAGAAGTAACTGCGGAAGAGCTCGGCGATGCTGGTGAAGGCCACCCGGTGGTCGTCGTCCTGCACGATGCAGCAGCACAGCAGCCTGATCCTCTTCTCCCACACCCTGGTGGCAGAGCTCTTCACGTTGTACAGCAGCTGCCCTGACTGGCTGCTCTCCAGGTTGCGGCTCACACCGTCGGGCAGGTAGAAAGTCTTCTTCCCCCCGAGGGGATCAAAGACAATGACAACTCCAATGACGGTAAAGATGATGATAATCCAGCTGCCAGACAAGAGGGAGTGGGATAACAGACTGTGAAATCAGAAACTTCTGACATGTCTGCAAGAAATCCCAACTACAGATCTTGGCAGACCGAAACTGAAGCTGGGTATGGAATTCTGTATGGAGACCTCTGCTGCTGTCCTGAGGCTGAAGCTCTTTGGACTGTGCTTGCAATACTCAAGGCACCAAAACAAGGCTGTTGGCTCAGTTCACCCAGGGCATCAAACCTGGAATCAGCCCAGTGCTTTGGAAGCTGCAGCACAGAGCAGCCCCATTTTTCACTAGCAGCTAAGTAATCAGGTTACTACATTCTTAATATTTATCCCATTTTCTACACTCCCATTGCCCCCCTTACCCTTCATGAAATTCACCTCCTTTCCTTCACTGCAGGACATGCTCTCTCTCCCAAGCTTTTTTAGGGAAGGATACCAATTCATTTTCCTTTTCCCATACACTGTAAAGCTCAGATTTATGGAGAGGCACCTTTACCTTGCAATAACTGTCCCAATGACACCATTTATCACAGTCTTCTCACACTGCACGCTGTTGTCTGACACCCACACAGCTCCTACAACAGCCCAGATGAATTCAGGGAAATAGAGAAGCAGGCGAGTATAAAGTATTTTGGGAAGTGATTTTCTTGGGCCTGGATTAGAAATTGTTCCTGAAATTAAGAGAGAGAATTTAAAACAAGAACTGTTCATGAATGCACCTCAAGTACATAAAATCCTATCTGGAAATAGTAACTTTCTGGGCTTTACAGAAAGTAAGAAACTTAAGTGAAACTGTCAAGTTCTTTCACACTAATGGAAAGCTATCATTGAAGGTAAGAAAAACAACAATGGATTTATAGCTGTGATTCTTAGAATCTACTCTCCTAAAACCCAAACCAACTCTAGCCAGAGATAGTTCTGCACTGAACTTGAGACAGCAGTGCAAAGCTGCATCCAGGAGCACTGGCTCACCTATAGCTCCTAATGATTCTTGGGGCCTGTTTTTATTACTCTATTTAGCTTTTAGCTGGTTAATATTTCATTTTCAGATGCTATTTTGCTGGACTACAATGAAGTTTTTTTAATGGAGTTACTAAATAATAATAGAACAAAAGTAGGACCATTACCAGGACAAATACTTCTCAGGCTATTTTCTGTATTGTTAATTTACTAATAACCTCTTCGTTTCAGCACTCTAAGGCAATAAAAAAGGGAGTAACTTTTGGCCAGCTCATCCCCTTAAACCAGTCTGCTGATCCCAGGGTAATGAGGTAGCGGGGTGTGCGTGCTCAGGTGTAGACAAGTAATTTGTAAAGGTTGCAGAACAAAAACAACTTTGGGAGCTGTTTTCCAATTACAAAGCTGTGGTTCACACCCAGTGATAAAGCTGTTTCAAAAGCCCTCCATCCGGAGGTTGCTTTTTCCCATTCCCAGGTTGCAGCCTGTCCTGCAGCAGCATGGTTGCTTACACAGACACAATCAGATGGAATTATGCTTCCTCTAAACAACTTTTCCTTTCTCAGCACCACCCCCAGGGTGTGAGAGCTCTAGCCAGGTTCCCTGCTGGCATCACCAATTGCCAGGACAGCACAAGGGCTGGTGCAAGACCAAGCACACCCAAACCCACACATTCCCACCACAGTCCAACACACCTCACCCTTTGTTTTCCTGGAAATTTAGCCCCAGAATTCTTCCATTTCTTAGCTACAATGGCCTCGTAGCTGTACTTTCATATCAAACAAGGTTCTTTTATCACTGCTATTTACAGTTACATCTCCCACCTCTGCAACTATGCTTACAGCCTGGTGCAAACAACACCAAGGACTTGGGTTTAACCCCTGTATGGCCCATTCACTTAAGAGCTGGACTCGATGATGCCTGTGGGTCCCTTCCAACCCAGACTATTCTGTGAAACTTTGATACAAACATCATGGTCTGGCTGATCTTACTTCCCCTCCTCTGGAAACTCTAGGAAAACCAGCGGTCAGATTCAAGGCCAGGATTATCATCCACACCTCTGCTCTGTCATAGTTTCTCTTCGTGCTCTCTTAAAATTGCTTAAATGGAAAGAAGTATAAATACTTATTTACAGAAGCATACTTATTTTCAGTGAGTCATGAGAACGAACATATTAGAAACTGTGGAGTCTCATCTGTTACTCCAGAGACCACACGCATATTCCAAATTAATCTTCTTAACATTACTTCAATGATCAGGTGCCTCACCAGAAAAAAGCTTTCCTAGCAATTTTAACCCAAAATGAACCATTTCTACAAATAATAAGAAATTGCACTGGGGTCCTTACTTTTGTTCAGCCATTCATTTCAAGCTGTTGGTCCTACTCTATTTAACAGTACTCGCTGTCAGTTTTATTATGACATTTATACAATTAATTTCTCTCTGTGTGTTTTTCCCCAAGCAGCCCACTGCAGCTAAGGGACTTTCACAAGACATGACTAAACCTGCCTATGGCAAGGCAGAACTAACAGGATACTTCAAATGATTCTGGGTACACTTCCCTAAATTCCTGTCAGAGGTGGAGCAGTGTTCCATCAGAGGTCACGCATAGAGAGTTTTCAGGATGCTCTGATGGCAATGAACCATTAGCTGAACTAAGCTTTTGTGTCTATTTATTAGGCTAGATTCCAGACTAACAAAGGTAATAGCATTAAAACAAATATGTTAATGCTGATGGAGTTTTTCAAGTCAGACACCATTAAAACACTCCAAATTTTTTGGTAGCTTTTAACATCAGCTCCGGATTAAAAACACACATCTATTACAATCCTGCTAGATAAACACAAAACGTCATTATTAACTACTTACCTTGCATACTGATGTATACAAGAGCAGATAACGCACATATTATGGAAGCCAGAAGAATGATGAGGCCGAGCAGGTAGCTGTGCAGCAGTCCTCCCCCGGGACAGTTAAACTGCCCCTTGTGAACCGTGTAAAGGACAAGAATCCCAATCCACCTGCCGGGAAGGGAGATAACAACAGTTACGGCAGGAAGGGAAAGTGCCTGCTGCGAAGTGATCATCTCATCGACAGTGGTCGTCTTAACGAAAGCACTGCACAGATTAACAGCAAGGGACCTGTTACATAAGGAAAGTGTCAGGATGAAGCCACTACACCAACACTCGGAAGGAATTACAATTCAGCCGAGCGCAGACCGAGCCACAGGCTCCCTGCCTGGTGCTCCTCACTCCGTCAGATCCCAAAGCACCGCGGCTGGCGGACACAAAGCAGTCACCGTATTAATTACGAAAGCGCACGAGCGCTACTCGCAAATTAAGCCCAGCGGGTGAGGGCGGCCCGGAGCGCAGCGGCGGCGCGGGCACCGCTCCGGGCGAGCAGTGCCGGGCACCGCCA